>PVIJ01000316.1:66180-191983 GCA_004024925.1 Scalopus aquaticus
CGAGACGGTTCACCAGAGACAGAGTGGGGAGCAGAACAGGCAGATAGACGGAAATACACTGCTGAGGGGAGCAGCGGGCAAGGCAGGAGAGGTCTGCCGTGCCATGTGGGAATCTCCCCGGCCGGGCGTCGAACCCGCATCACCGCTGCCGACAGCTCCACAGCGCAGCGCCCAACCGCTGCACCACCGGGGAGGCCCTTCTCTGGGTTCTTGATTGCCCAACTGGATTTTGGATTTTAAGTCTTTCTGGGATATAGAAGAAACTAGATTATTTAGCATTGGCCAAATATTGCTGAAAATTCAGGGATTTTGAGAAAAAAGTTCCTGATTGATAATTCTGGTTCATTCTGTAATGAAATTTCTGTTTTTTTGTTTTTATATTTGTCAAGGGTATTGGATATTGGTATTTGTCCTCATAATAGGTGATAGATTTTCTATACCTATTGAATCCAAGGAAGGCTGTTGTGAACACTAATGAAATACTAAAGACAGAAGAGACTACCTGATTGGGTCAGTTGTTTAGAGATATAAGTAGATATTTTTAGAGTATCTTTTAGTTCAAACAGACAAGTCCAATACCAGCCCTGTTTCCTAGCAGTGTTATTTACTCCTAGTGTTACTAGGACTCCAAGGTTTCAGATAAAGTTTATTTAAATTAAAAAATTTTACACGCTTTTAAAAGGTGAAGCTTCTATGTACTTAAACTATAAATTGGGCATTAAATGTGTTTAGGTTGGAATAGAATAATAGCAAATGACAGGTTTTTAATACTAAGTCAAATAGCTTCATCAATGCTTAACATATTATTATGAAGAACAAAGATGCAACCCATAAATTTTAGTGTACTTAATTCCTATAATCTGTTTTATCTTAGGTTTAATTATTTTGTATAAAAAAGACTGTTTTAATATATACTATATTGTCTACTATTCTAATGGTCTTAATTAGACTGACTATAAAATGACCAGATTTTGGCATTTTACCTAGCTATTGACATTGCTTTATATATTGGCATGCTTCAAAAAATTAGGTTACTCATTCAATGACTTCAGTGCTAAAAAGTAATTTTCACTTATCAGTTAAGATCATGCTTTGTATAATTTATCCATGCTTCATATTTTATAGAGAAGGCGCATTACCACATACTTATTTTTCCTTTGTCCAGGAATTTTAGAATATAACTATTTGTATAGTTATCATTGTCTTCTAAATTAACAGGGCAGTTCATAAAATTAGGACCAATAAAATAATCTCATCATGTACTTTGGACTGGTTACTCTGAATAATCTTACGATGCTCAAAGTTGCCTTCTGAATGCATTGAATTAATGAGAAAGACAGAAAATAGAGGCAGAAATTTGCTACAAAATTGTTTAAATGATGCTCTTGTTAAAGACACTGAGAGAAGTATGAATGATTTTCAACCATTCCATCTTGTCTTGTGTATACAGACAACAAGAGGTGTTGTCATTAATATCATTTGGATCATGGTATGATTTGGCTTAATGAATTCTTTCCTGAAAACATTTTTTTTTTAAAGGAATTCCCTTTATCACAATAGTATTTAGAAGGTGCTTATATTGGTAATTTTTTTCTGATTTGTTCAAGAAAACTTTAAATTATTTTACTGCTTCCTGAGATGTACATTTCACCTTATACTGAGTGAAACCAATGTGTTCATGTTTGGAATTATCTTATCTGTTAAACAGTGCCACACTTACTGTCATTTCAAGATTCATGTGATGCTGTTTTTTATGAGTGTAACTGTAAATTTCTCTGAGTGAACACATATCTTAATTTTGGGGCTGATTTCCTCCCACTAGCCTCTATACTGTCTAAATTACAAAGAATAGTCTGTTTCTTTTTAAAATTTATTTAAAAGTGTCATTTGTTTGGGACTATCTGGAGGTTATGAATTTGTATTTGTACTTGTACTTATCTCTTATTGAGGTTCTAATCGCTGTGGAACTTACTGTTATATATGAATATCAAGGGGGAAAAAATTACCAAGATGATATATTAAAAAAAAAAATCACACAACAACTAACAACATGGTTCTCTTAGATGATAATGAAATGAGTGATCCTGGGTTCATTTTCATTTGATAATAATCCAAGCAAAGGCTAAAGATAGTAGCACTTTCAATGGGAGAAAGCTGTTGGTAACAATTGAAGGAAGACTATTCTGAAACTCATTTCCTTGGTTTCATCCTGATGAGCCTCAAGTTATTTGATTGTAAAGTTAATTTTTCTCAATGTAAAATTGCAAACCACCATTTTCCTTGATTTTGTTGAGGTCTTTGTCTTCGCAAGTGAATTTATCTATTTAATTTGCTCATGACATGAAAAATAAATATATAGATTCACAACAAAAATATAATCATATGAAGTCTTCCTTTTCTGCTGTTTTCTAGAAAGGTTCAATTTTGAATCTGTTTGCTACAGTAAGCTATGTTATATTAGTCAGATATTGAAATGAAAAAAAATATTTTGTAATACTTGGTCACATAATGTAATATTGTAAAAGTTATTTTTCCATTGGAAACTTAAAGGTACTCTTACATTCATATTTTAAACCCTTAGTTTAAATTCATAAACTATTTTGTTGTCAGTTTTCCTATAGCAAAGATGTTTCCTGGAATCAGTAGTTTCCGTCTAATTTTAAGGTCCTGATGGCCCCCTTATAATATCTGAAGTACTGCACTAAAGGAAAACATTTTACCATAGGGGACAAACACTGAGAAATATATCTCAGAAACTATACAAATATTTATCAAAATGCAAACTGTGAAATTTTAATTTTAACATTGTTTATAATTGGGTAAGAATGTAGATTTGATTAGCTTGCAATATTGTAAATATTTATAAGTTTTGAGTATTACAGCAAGTACTAATATTAGCAAACCTGTGCCATCTCCCTGATGGCACAAAAGTCATAAAAGCAGGCCCCCATTTTTTTTTTCGCATTTACATGTGTTTGTTATTATTCTTAAATTGAGGTGATATTGATTTACAACACTGTAAATGACTCAGAGTCACCATGTACCTGCCATCGAGGCACACATAGCCTTTGTTCCACTATTTCCACTGGGCCCCCTCCATACCCTGCTCTCCAAACTTCCCCTATTCTTGTGCCCCAGCTTTTGAGAACAGAACCGATTTAATGTGTGGACACCTGATATCAACCTGGAGGCAAGACTCTCATATAAGTCTTCTGAAGATGGGGCTTTGGGTTAGTATTTATGGGGTTCAATGAGAAGTATAGAGGGCCTCCCCGGTAGCACAGCGTTTGGGCGCTGCGCTGTGGAACTGTCGGCAGCAGCCACGCGAGTTTGCCGCCCAGCCCGGGAGATTCCACATGGCGTGGCAGACCTCTGCTGCCTCACCCGCTGCTCCCCTCGGCAGTGCATTTCCATTGATCTGCCTGTTCTGCTCCCTACTTTGTCTCTGGTGAACCCTCTCACAGCTCCACGCCTTGGGCCTGTACCCCAGCTTGTATGCATAAAAAAAAAAATAGAACAAGTATAGAAAATGCAAGTTAATAGAGTCTGATAGAGTGCTTTCTGCTAAGTCATACCCAGAACTGGTAACAGACTGGATATTCTTTACTTCTGAATGTTGTGCATGTAGCCATGAGTCAGGCATCTTAGGTTCCTCTTCCATGGCTATTTTTGGTTCAGGTAATGAGAAATGAGAAATCACTATGAGGATAATGGACACACTTCTGGGCCTGCACTCTAAAACAAATTGAGGACACTTACTGAAAATCATATTTTTCCTTTTTTAAAATGGGCAGGGGTATTTTTGTCTATTGTTGAAAACCCATGTTGCTGTTCTTACAAGGTAAGAGGAAACAGAAAAAGATCATCATGACCATTACGGTTTCACTAACAATTATTTAGCAACTTTTCGCATTCTCAGGCTTCATAACAGCTTTACAAAAGGTTTGGCTTGGACGTTTCTAGGAACAGACAGAGCAGTGCATGTTTTCCTCTGTGATCAGGGGCAGGCAGCCAAAGGCTCAGATTTGCTGATCTCAATTTGGCACTAATAAATAGCCACCTGGTTGACTGATAGTTATAGCTTTCACTAGACAGAAGTAAATGCAAAAAATGTTTTATATGTTACAACATTGACTCTAGATAGTTCCCCAGATATTTTGAGCTCATCATGCTGGAGTAAAGAAAAAAAAACATAGTTATATGTGTATGTGGAAGAGGGCAAAAATTTCCATCAGAGTCTAGAAAACTTTTTTTTTTAACCCTGATTGCATTTTTTATTGATTTTCAAAGAATAGACTAAGAATACTAAGGCATACGGTGTTCATTTGTGAAGCTAATTTTAACCTAGATCTTTTCCTCTTCCTAATTGCAAACACCTTTTGAGAGATTTATTTATACAATATTAATTTATCTGGTGAATACAGTCTGTTCTTGATGTTTGCAGTACTTGGGACTCTGGGAACACTGATTTAGCAAATCCCAAGCCTTGCTCCTTCAAAAAATGCAGGGTTACATTTTATGAGCCTCTGATCACAACATTTTTGTCAATGCATCAATATATAAACATGCTGGCATATATTCTATTTGAAGACCACATATTTAATATCTATTTTTGACTCATTAACATTTCTCATGATCAAAGCACTACAACTCACACCTGAGCAATATATGCCTGATATATATATATATATATATATATATTTTTTTTTTTTTTTTTTTTTTCTACTTAAGACACCTAACAGTGTTTTCCTGCTTAGCAGCTCTACACGGCACTTTAGCACAATTCTTGTGGCCATTTTAAAGAAGGAAATAATCAATATAAAGCAATAAACATACAAATAATATGGCATTAAATACACCTTAAAAAGGACATTTACATAGAGTATGAAAGCTAAAACAGGAAGGTAGAGTATGCTGCTTTTGTCTACCACAGCCGGGAATGTATCTGTCAAGTAACTCAATTTTATTTTTGCTGCTACATCTGCAGATAACTCCAAAAGTACTGTATTACTTTTAAGATTGTGAATACATTTTCTAGTGACTGCACAAAATTGAATTTAATTGAAAATTACAGAATCTGGAAATAATGAAGAACAACTATAACATAGATTGCCAACCTGAATGATTTTGAAATGTGTTTGCATCTATGATGGCAGTATTAAGTTTCCTCTTAACTTTGGAAGTAATTATAAGATTTTTAAGTTGGAAGAGAATTTAGAGGCCAACTAGTTCAAACTTCCGTAGAATGTGGGAATTTTCTGTGAGATATCACTGAAGAATGGACTCCAGATTGAAACTTTATCGTTTACCGTTAATTGGTACCCTATACAATTCATAGGCACTGATTATGACTTTTGGCTGTTTTAATAAAACCTATGCCAGTATCTTCGGCTCATCTTTTAAAGCTACAGAGTGTATGTTATTTGTTCACATAAAAATATTTTAGAAATGGTAAAGTTGCTAATATGTGGCAATTTTTCTAAGTGAAATATCCTCTTAAAATGACTTCTTAATGCTTGTTCTATAGTCTTCATCCAAACTGTTGAATGAAGAAAGTGAATAGGATAGTGTCATAGTACTGTTTTTATTTATTGTTTTTATTTAATTAGCTTTTATTTTATGCTGAATTTATTTCCAGTCCATAAAGTTTTGTTTCTTCTGCAGTATCATTTCCTTCTGGGCAAACTCCTTTTCTGGTTTAGGAGTAATCTGCTCTTTTTCAGTAAGTATCATTTCAGTGTAGCAAGGAAAACTCATGTTTGGTTTAATCTAACCATGAACTCTGTAAGTTCCTGGGTGAACCTTCAAATTTTGTTCACCTACATAGACGCAATGATTGGAGATTCTACATCCAAACTTTATGTCCATCATTATTCTCTGTATTTTTAAACATGTGCAATAAAAAATCAGCACTCGTTTTGAGTCACCAAACCTGTGGCCAGCCCCACTGTTTGACCTGGACACACCTACCAACTCCATCATTATCATGACAGAATGACATATTTTGCTTCTGTAGATGACATCCTTCAGTTACTTGGTCCTTTTTAGATATGCAAACACTTGATGGCCTGGGCAATTGCACAGATGTCTTAAAATGAAAATGAAGGTTTGAATTTATTGATCTGCCTCACTTTGTGGGATTTTCTGATTCAAGTGAAGAGTAAACCATTTCCAGAATTTTCTTCAAGTACAAAGTTTTAAAGCTTCTGCCATGATTAAATACAATTTTTGACTTAATATTCTGTAAGTCAATTTAATGATACAAAATCAATTTTTTTTAAGATTTATTTTTTTATTTATACATACAAGCTGGGGTACAGGCCAGAGGTGTGGGGCGGCGAGAGGGTTCACCAGAGATAGAGCGGGTAGCAGAACAGGCGGATCAGAAATACACTGCTGATGGGGAGCAGCGGGCGAGGCAGGAGAGGTCCGCCATGCCATGTGGGATTCTCCCCAGCAGGGCGTCAAACTCGCGTTGCCGCTGCCTACAGCTCCACAGTGCAGCGCTCAACCGCTGCGCCACCAGGGAGGCCCCAAAATCACTTTTTATTCTCTCTAGTTGTTTAGGCCAAATACTTTACTGAAAACATACACAGTTGCATGTTATGTGCCTGTGTGCATGTTATATTGTTAGCCACTCTGGTGAATTTACTGCTAGGAAAGCAAAGTAAATGGCTTCACTGATCAAATTTAGTGTAACAAAGAATAACAGTTGTGATGTATTTCACTGTTAATTTTCTTTTCTTTACCTTCTATCCACAAAATTGGAGACACTGTAGGTATACTTACTGTTATACTCATTAACATAGATGATAATATGCCTTTGGAATATTAAAATTTAATGGTCAAATTGAGAAGATCAAAAAATAATACTTAAGGATGACCTATTTGAATTTCTGTGGCATGTCATTGGCAAATCCATGGCATGTCATTGGCTCTTTGTCATTTTCTTTCTTTGTTTACTTTTTCTATACATTTAAGTCTTTAGTTTCTTTAGAGTTATAATTTTTTTCAGACACTTGTTCATTTCATACCAAAGTTAGGCTCTTTGTTTTCCTGTTACTCAATATTTTATCTTTATGCAATCATTCGTATCTATCATATAGCTATCTATCTACCTTTCTACTATTTATATACTTGCTATCTAAATCTTGGAACATAACTGTAACAGCTTATGATATCCTAAATGTGTGAAGTTTTTTTTTTTTGACTAATAATAAGTAGTTCCCAAGTAAAGAAAGGCATCTTTTCTTCTTTTTTTTTTAATATTTATGTATTTATGCATACAAGGTGGGGTGTAGGCCAGAGGTATGGGGTCCTGAGAGGATTCACCAGAGACAGAGCGGGGAGCAGAAAAGGCAGATAGACTGAAATACACTGCTGAGGGGAGAAGCGGGGCAAGACAAGTCTGTTGCGCCATCTGGAAATCTCCCCGGTCCGGTATCGAACTAGTGCTGCTGTGGTTCTGGATAGCTTCATAGTACTGTGCTTAACCCATTGTGCCACCAGGGAGGCCCAAAAGACATCTTTTCATTGCTAACTTAAGATGGTCATTTGTTCAAGTGAATGCCTCTTTTCACATCTCTGCAAATGCAAATAATAACTGTATCACAGAGTTAATTTTAAAGGCTTAATTTAGTCATTAATGTAAAGATCCATTCTAGAAGTGCTATTGCTACTGATAGTTTGATAGAGAAAAAGGGTAATAACTTTAAATCACTAATATTCTCAAGACCTTAGAAATGTTTTTTCCCTTTGGATACAATTATTCTTATGTGGAATTTTAAGAGTACATATAAGTATATCCATTCTGTTGCCTTAGTTAATTTATACTGCTATAACAAAAATACTGTAAAATGGTAATATTAAACAACAGAAAATTTATTTTTGACAGTTCTGGAGACTGAGAAACAAGAACTAGGGACTGGCAGATGCAGTATCTAGTGAGGACCCGTTTCTGGTTCATGTGCAGTTCTGGCTATACTCTCACATGAAACAAGTTGGGAGGATCTCTTTAGGGTTTCTTTCGTAAGTGCACTGTCCCATTCATGTGGGCTCTACCCTAAAGACCTAGCTCCCTGCCAATTGTTCCAACTCCAAATACCTTGTATCAGGTCAAACTTATAGAGACACAATCATTTAGTCTATCACACCCTCCCTCTTCTCGTTACATGTGTACACTGATTTGAAATTGTTAAATACCTTCAAATGTCTGATTAACATCTGCAGAAACATTCCATTTAATCAAAACTGCAAAAACTGACACTCTAGTGAGGAATAATTGGGGTGACTTCTGTGATTAATAAGTATTTGTTAGTAAATCAATAACTTTTAACATTCATTTTATATGATGACTATATAGTCTGCTGTTAGGATTATAATTATTTTTCCTTAGTTGTTCAATCTGATGCTTATACTAACCTAATTTATTTGCAAATATTTTTGGTGAACTTCTGCCCTATATATTATGTATATCAACAGTATTATTTCTGACCGTATTATTTGCCTCTTTCCATCTGTCTCTGCTGTATGTGTATTGTAGGCTTTCCTCAGGGGTACGTTTCCTTTTGTGGTGCCTTACTGTATGCCCCTTGGTATTTTTCAAAGTTGCACCTCCTGCTGTGCACTATCATATATATATTTCCGTCAGTGAATAGCAGCAAAGGAGAATTTCCTGGACTCATGATCTTGTTAAAGTTAGTGTTACCAAGATTGGAACTAGAGTCAGTTTCAATTTTCTGCCCATCACAATCAGAAGCAAACAGATTCATTCAAAGAAGTCATAGACTGGCCAATTTTCAGAGTTTTTGGAAAGCCCCATGTTTTAGAGCTACAGGTTATTTAGAAAACCATTTGTCATTGTGTATACCTCTCAAATGGTTTACCTTTGCTTTTTATTTCTTTATATCTTTGGTTTACAAACAACAAGAAAACATTTTAAAGTTAGAAGAGTCTGTATGCAGTGTGGTTTAGCAGAATTACTAATATATGCCTTTTGCATGGCTTTCCTTTGTGAACGTTTATATGACAAAATCACATCTGTTACACTAGAAATAAAAAAGCTAAATATTAAAATGAAACTGTTCTAATTAGTCATTAAACTTATTTCTCCCCCAACCCCAATTTTCCTTTATTCTCAATTCCTTTGGTATAGAATGGCATAATTTCTGCACACTAAAGGTAAACCTACTTCAGATTGTTCTTGTAAGTAATGTGTTTTTTCCACAGTGATATGTTGTCACTTGTGTTTTTTTCAAGGACAATATGCTTTTTTCAAAGATATTACAACTTATGAGGCTAGAAATTCTGTGGGGAAGTTAGAAAAGTGACTGAAAACATTAAAAAAAAATTAGATGGCAAAGATAGAGAACTCACCGTAATTGGTGAAAGGTTAGGATCAGACAGCAAAATGGAGTCTATTTTTGGAAGCAGAGTTTTTGATTGCAATCTATTAAGCCATTAGAGTTAGCAAGTTTTATTATTACCAGCCTGTTATAAGTGTGACTACTTAGACTTAAAAAATGCAGTTTCCATGATATTTCTGCTATGATGTACACATTTCTTATAAAGCAGTAATAGAGAAGAGCTAGGAAATTCTTTGGTGTAAAATTATACAAATAAGTCTTACTCTATTGTTGAAAACTTTGTAGGGAAAATGTGATAAATAAAAACTTAATTTTTAGTGTTAGCCCTTGAAACAATATGGAAACTTATGCATTTACAATTATATTGCTTACTGTATGACCTTGAAATAGATGTTTAATTTACCTGTGTATATGTATTTCCTCATCTGTAAAATGTAGATAATAAGCTAATTGAATGTGTAAACTGTAATTATAGCTTCTAAGTTGTGAAAGTAGAGGTCTCTGTTAGCCATATTAATAGTATTTGCAGGTAGAATAAAATATTTTTCAGCTCATAAACTTTTTAAGAAGCAGTTAAATTGGCAGTTCTTTTTCGAAAAAAGTGTTATGGAAACACAATGTCTTATATAATTGAATTATTGACTGTTATGGGTTATATGAAGAAGTTAAAAGTTTTTATTTCCTATTTGGAAGTTGTTTTTTATTCAAATTAATTAAAAAATCACCTAAACTATTTAGAGTTCTGCTTGTAAAAGAGGGATAGCAAGAATGGGCCTCCCTGGTGGCACAATGGATTCAGTCTCAGCCTATGAAGCTATCCACAGCCATTTCAGCACGAGTTTGATCCCCGGCCAGGGAGATTCCCACATGGCGCAGCAGACTTCTCCTAACTCTCCCACTGCTCCCCTCAGCAGTGTACTGCAGTCAACCCTCCTGTTCTGCTCCCTGCTCTGTCTCGGGTGAATTCTCACACCACCCCGCACCCCACTGGTCTGCACCCCAGTTCTAGTGTGCACAAATAAATAAATCTTAAAAAAAAGAGGATAGCAAGAAGATTTTTGTTTATTAGCACACATATCATGAAACAGCTTTTTTACATTCCACATAAGTTTTGTATAATTATTTTTGACTAGGCTCTCATTCCTCACCGAAGCAGACCCAGTACTCTACATTCAGTCAGTATTCAAATAGTATTTTATTTTGTTTAGGCACTTAGAAACTAGAAATTAAAATGAAATAAAGCCTTTCTTCTCAGGAAACTTATGTATTAAATAAGTCGTTGATATTGGTTTGGTGAACAATAGATTTGGACTTCCAGGAGTAAACTTAGTGTAGTGTATGCACATGTTGATGCTCAGTGATGAAGACTGAAATGTATATGATTTTATAACACATGCTTACTTCAATTTAAAAATTAAATACCAGTGTAAGATTTAACTGCCATGACAGAGAGGGACACACGTTTCTTCACAGTGCATATGTGGTATGTGCAGCCTAGATTAGGTGTTTGGATAAATTGAGGATATTTTCTTGGTAAATTAATATTTGAGCTGGCGTGTTGGATTAGTAATCTTTAGTTAGGCAAAGACTGAGAAAATAGGCAACTACTTGAATGCCCTGACAAGAGAGGAATTTCAGGCAGCTAGTTTATCAATATGTTGGTGGTGTCAACATGATTCATGGTTCATCTTATGAAGATTATTTGAAGTCATATTAAGTAGTTTCACTTTAGTTTAAAGGATTTGAATGGTGGCTATATGTTGTAAGCAATGATGATACATAAATGGTCAATTTTGTCAGTTTCAAACTTTCTGGCAGCACTTTGGAGAATTGACTAGAAGTTGCTAAATACTGTGTTTAGAAGAAGGAGAGACTATTGACTCATATATATATCCAGGTTGGAATGACTGGTGGAGAATGAATGTTCATATATGAAGCTCAAAAGAGTACCAATCAGTTTAATGTCATGAGAAACAATGGTCTATGTCAGTGGTAAATATATAGCCCTTTGAATTAATATCTGGACTTCTTATCCTTCCAGTGCCCTTGATAACTGGGGATTAAAATTTCTGATTTGGGACCACTCTCTGAGATTCCACTATTCTGCAAAAAAAATAAATAAATACTAAATAAAAAATAATAATAATTGATAACTTCTTTAAGCGGTCTTTTAGTAAATACTTCAGGCTCTGTCAAACTACTCAGCACTGCTATTATAAGATAAAAGGAACCACGGATAATATACAAATAAATGTGCATATTACAATAAAACTTTATTTACCAAAAGAGGTGTCTGAACTTCTGAATATAGGTTGACTCATGAAGCATAAGTAATTGAATTAAAACACAGTACTTTAGCTTTGCTGCATTTAGTGGAGAGTGGAGAACTTTGACTTCACTGTATACACTAATTGGGGAAAAAAAAAACTTTACCTTAGTTTTCTTTTATGTATCAACATTTATATCATGGATCACAGACAAGAAGATTGGACTGTATGGTAGAAAAAACAAATTTACTAGACAATTACTCTGAAAACACTTTATGCATTCATGATGATGAACCAGTAGCATTGTCTATGAATAAGAAAGTTTGTAGATGGTATAACATATGTTGTTTTACAAAGAAGCAATTGATTTTAAGATCTTTTTAAAAATATTAGTTTACTTTTTTTAAATATGCACATGTCTGATATTCATTGACCTGATTTAGATTAGATCCTCGATGTGGACACTATTTGTTTTTCCCGTCTTTTTTTTTTTTTTTTTGTACTATTCAAAGGGAAGTTCGGCCCCAGTTGGTCACCTCCTTAATTTTTTTTTTTTTAATTTTTATTTTTTTAAAGATTTTATTTATTTATGCATACAAGCTGGGGTGTAGGCCAGAGCTGTGGGGTGGTAAGAGGATTCACCAGAGACAGAGTGGAGAGTAGAACAGGCAGATCCACTAAAGCACACTGCTGAGGGGAGCAGTGGGTGAAACAGGAGAGGTCCACTGCACCTGTGGGAATCTGCCTGGCCGGGTATCAAACTAGTTCTGCAGCGGCTCTGGATAGCTTCATAGTGCTGTGCTCAACCCGTTGTGCCACCAGGGCAGCCCTTTCCCAACCTTCTTAAAGATTTATTTTTTTTATTTATACATACAAGCTGGGGTACAGGCCAGAGGTGTGGGGCGGCGAGAGGGTTCACCAGAGACAGAGTGGGGAGCAGAACAGGCAGATCAGAAATACACTGCTGAGGGGAGCAGCGGGCGAGGCAGGAGAGGTCTGCCGCACCATGTGGGATTCTCCCCGGCCGGGCGTCGAACTCGCGTCGCCACTGCCGACAGCTCCATAGCGCAGCGCTTAACCGCTGTGCCACCGGGGAGGCCCTCCCAACCTTCTTAATGAAATTATATGTTTTATTTTTCAAGTACCAACTCGGAATGGCTTAGCAACAAATTTTAATTTCTTAACAAAATTGAATACAATTACGACTTTGTCATTAAATTTTTCTTTTATGGGATTTTAGCTGAGTAGGAGTCTAATATGAACTCTAATTTTAGATCTATTACTGAATGTTAAATAGAATGTTCTTCTACTAGTATGTATAGATATATGGCCAAGAGAAGTAATTGCAAGTAATCACAGGAAAAGAAATGCTTTTAAGACTCTACTGAAACATACAGGTGTAAACAATGTGGCAAAGCAGTATAGCTGTGACATTGAAGGAGCCAGCAGGTCAATTTTGAGTGGGGCTTTAAGGAATATTATTTTCTTATAAATAAACTTAGGATTGACTCTAAGCCCAAAAAAGCTATGAACAGAGACAGACCATAAAGAAAAAGGTTGACGATTATAAACAAAGGGTATGTGTCTGCCCAGTAGGTAAAGCATTTGGGAACTACATTGGTTGTTTAAGTCACACAACCTCAGATCACATTCACTGTCAGAGATGTCTGGAAACTTGGTAAAAACATCAAAAGAGTTCCTTTTCTCCTAGTGTCTTTTGAAAATAAAACAAAAACAAAAACAAAAAGTTGGAAGCTTTTTTCTTTGAATCACAAATATGTGTTTTATTCTAATTTGCAAAAAGATTGAAATTACTGGAGGTTAATATTTTTGGAATTTAATAGTTATATATAAGGTTCAGGAGAAATCTTCATAATGTCAGGAACATGGTCAAGAATGGGAAAGCATACCTCGTTTGGTTATCCTCAGTTTGACTATCTTTTGTGTAGGATAATCATATTTGTTGAATGACAAGTTAATATGCATATATGTATTGAGATAGATATCTTCTTCACTACATTTCATAATTATTATTATAGGATTATTTTGTTTGATGTGATAATAGATATATGAAGAGGTATGAACTTATACTCCAAAATCATGATGCCATTGGTGTTTGCAGATAACAGCAACTCTAGAGTTTACTTGTTAGTTTTCAAATGATAAATGACAAAAACTAATTCCTAGTTTAATCTCTCTGTGTGAATATTTCTGTAACTTATACATATGTTATTAAAAAACCTACATTTTACTTTTATATTATTTTGAAAATGTAGATGCGAGAGAAGAAAACACTCATTTCATTCCCAGTGATATATATTCTCATTTGATGGTGATACACCATTCACTTTTTAGTGGATGCTGAATTACCTTATATTTCACAGTTAACTTTTTATGACTTGATAATAATTGTCAGGATGATTCTTGTTAAACTACATACTGTGTCTACTTATTTTGTCATCTTATTGCCTGACAAGATTTTAAAACTTTATTGAAAATTCTTGAGGGTCTAATTTTTCATTATATCAGTAGAGTAGAAAAATGGTATATGGAAGCAGAAACAGAAGAATTTGGCATAGAAATCAAAGGGGAAAAGAGACAGGAAGAACATACAGATAAGCACAAAAAAAAAAAAGACAAAAAATAATTAACTCCAGGGTTTGAAAAAGGAGGAGGAAGGACTTTTAAAAAGGTTAAAGACTATACATTTCTAAGTGTATAGTAAATATCCTATAATTTTGTGTGTGTGTGTGTTCTGTCTTAAAGATGTCAAGAAAAGTAGGATTGGTTCCTCTTTTACATCTCCGTGTCATTTAGTTAGATAATTTAATTTATTTATTTTTATTTAAGTGACATTGATTCATAACATTATATAGATTTTGGTTGTATAGCATTATAGTTCACATCTATATGTGCTACCTTATGACCCCACCAAAAGTCTAGTTCCCACCCACCACCCTATAAATAACCCCTTTTACCCAATTTGCCCACCCACTATCCTCCTTCATTTCTGTAGTGAAGATAAGCCTGAATGATGGAAAGCCAATTACATCTTATGTCTGCATTTTAGCAGAAGAGTAGCAAGAAAAATAAGAATGAAATTAGGGCGATCAGGGGAAAAGAGAACATAAAGTTTGTGAATTTGTTTTTGGGATGCTCATAGTCCTGCTTTTCATTGTTTGTATTAAATATCCATAATCAATCTATAGTGAGATGTTAGGAATATTTATGGCAAAGACTAAATCTGAGATATGGGTCACGCTGAAAGAGTTAGAGAATAAGTGTGTCTAGAACTTTCTCTCCCAAAGTTTGATTTTTCTTCCAGTTTGTGGGGCTTATTTGGTCTGACACTTTTAATACCTCCTTTCAGACTCAGGCACCTAAAGATAGAATTGACAAAATTATTACTAGAGAACAATATTTAAGAATTATCTGTGAAAGATAGGATCTGAGTGGGTTACAGATTTTATCTGAGTGATGTAACTACTTAACTGATTTCAAGAGGAGTCTTGGGTTCTTATTTCAGAATTGCAGCTTGCTAAATGTGTAGCACTGGATAATTTAGTTAACCGCTCTGATCGTCATCTGTAATGTAAACGAAGTGAACCAGGTTACTGATTCCAAACACTTTATTTCGTTTTTGAATAAATAAAAACCCTAACACCTTGATAATATCTAATAATAATACTGAAAATACAAATTTCTTTATCAGTTAAAGAATCCTGAAAAGTATATTATAATTTCATTTTTTTCATTATCCAAAAGGTCATTAGTGAGCTTATTGATCATTAACAAAATAAAACCGTGTTATGTTTCTGCAGTAGCTTCATAATATATTGTTAAAAATTGGATGTCCAGACAAGGATTTCGAAGAAAATAATAATAATAATAAAACCTCTTTGCTAAAGTTAAACGTCTATTGAAAGTGTTTTAAATGTTTGTGAAAGATGAATAATAAGTATCAATAGAACTTTCATTAGAACAATGGAACATTCCAATTTATTACCATGTTAGGGATTTAATAATCCCCCTCTCCAATAAAACAGCATAGATTGTAAAACATGAAGATGAAAAACTGGGGTTAAACCAACCTGACAAAACACCAAAAGTGAAACCTAATAGAGTATTTGATGTGACCCAGAATGTAGAGTCTAGTATTATCAAAGTCCCAAATTTTATTACACACAGGGTCTGGCACTATAAGATGAACAGAATAACTTAGCCATCTCAAATCATGTTAAGGGCTAGAAGTACTTTTTCCTCTATCATCCCATGATATGATTATTGGCACTGAAGGTGAAATAAAATATCCTGTAACTCTTGATTTCAGACACCTAGTACACTACCAATTCCTGTGATAAAATGTTTTTTTAGGATAAGAAAATAATTCCGCACTACTTTTAAAGATTTGTTCTTTAGGTTTGACTTTGACTTGCTCTTTCTCTCTTATGGCAGGTGTTTGAAGTCTGCTGTATGTGTTTTAGTTGATCAAAATTTTTAGCCCTAAATTTATTAGCCAATTCATATTGCAGTGGACTTGCAAAAAGTAATTATTTGATAATTTGCTTGTAAGGTTCCTGAAATGTTTTCTTTCACAATTTTCCAACACCATTGTGTTTATATCACTTTTAGCACTAATATTCTAACTTGTAGCATAGCTACCAATCCACTTAATTTATCTGACATAATAGTCTATAAGGCATCTCTTTGTACCCTGAACCATTTAGAAGGTTGTTTTATTTAAATAATATGTTTAATTTATTTAGACAGGGTATTCAGCTCTGATATGCTTGTATAAGGGATTTTCATAGGAAATTTTTACTGTACCAAATTCAGAGTTAATTATGGACTAAGGTTAAGCTGCTTCAATGTGAAAGCACATAAAACATATAAATTTTGTATAATTAAACAAGTGAATATATGGATTCTCTGTATCCTATTGCAGCATTTAACATTTTGTTTCTGAAAATATGAAGAAGCAAACAAAAAATAAACACTATGTTTGCTTTCTAAAAGTTAGTAGAATTTAGCCATCTATGACTATCGATAAATGAGAATTTTAAGTGTTTGTAAGACTGACATGTGCTTCTTGTTTTGAGCAAAAATACCATTTGCTTATATAACTCTTCACATAGAAAAGATTCCATTATCAGTTTAACTCTTGATTTAAAAAATAATTTAGCCTTTGAGATATAATGACAGAAACCCTTTTTATCTTTGTATTTTATAGAAAGGAATATAAAAATTGTTTTTCAGTCATAAATTAATTATGAGTAGTTTGTTACATCTTGTTATAGTACAGTTAGCTTTTTAATACAATGATGGTCGATGATACTTTAACTCCAATATACTGTCGCCTATAGTAAACTTGAAAGCTTTTCCAGGTTTTCAAATTGTGTTCGTCTCTTTGCAAAAGACATTTTCCCCTAATATGACATAGCATTTATTTCTAAAATATTTACTTTGTTATCATTTTTATTAATATTTGTTCAATTACTTAAGACTTTTCTTACAATATGTAATAGCAAATATCAAGTTAAATGGATCTATATCTTTGTAATATATTCTTTGTTTACACCATGTAAGAAATCTGTTTTTATTTATTCAAAATAATTAGATTATAATATAAAACATTCTAAAATATTTAAAGAAGTCACGTTGTTTTTTCACTTTTAGTAATAAACATACAACCGTCTAAATATTTTATATATATTTAAAGTATGAAAATAATGCAAACATCTGATTTTCTTCTAATAAAGACATTCCAAACCTGTAAGTAAAATAATATAGTTTATAATGATTCAGTTAAATTTACTTCTATATTTTATAAATTGTAAATCATCTGATGATGACCTTTTTAATAAAACCCAATATCATTTAGATTGATGGAACCGATTATCTGCATTACTGCAGGACAAAAAAGTAACAAAATTCATTTATTTGATATTTAGTAGTGTATGATTGTTCTGTTTTCTGTTGATGTTTTATAGCAAGAATATAGGATTTCAGAGATAGCTAAAGAGAATCAATTTAAAAATTAAATGTGTCATTTAATTTTAAAAGCAACTTTTTAGACACATCTTTTGGCATAGCGATGGCTATACCTTAATATTAATTTATATGCAAACTTTGTAAATAACTTTTTTCATTTTGTTTTCTGACTCTCTCTGAGGATTTCTGTAGTATCATTAAAAAGAAAAAAAAATAAGATACAAGAATCATGGAGAAGAAAAACGTATGGTCTTTCTTTGGCCAGTAGCAAATCTGAAAACTGGGTTCAAGGAAAAACAAAAAAGGGAACTGGAAAGAACATTCTTTTTCATCTTTTTTTGTATGACCAATGACTCTCGCCTGCTATGCCCAAACAGCTGTTGTAAATTCGGTATTTCTGATCCTTACCCGAACACTGATTTTTACCGGTAGCACTTATTTTGAAGAACACTAGAATAAACAGAGCCAAATTCTTCAAGCATTTTATTTTAAAGGAAAAGAAAAATTACCCACAGTTATAAGATCCAAGATGAAGTCATATCTTTAGAATTGAGGATTGTTGCCACTTTTATTAAATAGAATCCAAATTCTTATAAATGTTTGTTTTGGGACCATTTCATTAATATATAGTTTAAAAACAAAATCAACAAAATCCATATAAAGATGTCCTTCATTGTCTCATTCTAAATACGCTTAATGTTAAAGTTTCTGTACATCTAAATATTGTGTGTAGTTACTGATTGTGAATAACAAAGTACCTCCAAAATGTGGCAGCTTAAAACAATGCATATTTATTTTGTTGTGTGATTTCTGAGAGTTAGGGAGCTAGATATAGGTTTGCTGACTGATTTTGACTCAGTGTCTTTCACAAGGTTGCAGAGGCTACAGTCATCTCAAGATCAAGTGGTGTTTCCAAGCTTGGAAGCCTGATTGATGTCAGGCTTCAATTTTATCAGTCTAATTCCTCACTAACTCTGATCCAAGACTTCAATTTTGAACCTTGAAAACTTTGTGCAGGACTAAATAAAATATTGTGATTTACTTCCCTAAGAGTCTAAGAGCAAGACGGGGGGTTGGGGGGTTAAGAAAGTTGGGGGGGGCGAAGAGAGAGAATGAGAGAAAGAGGGGAGATATGAGAGTTTCTAAAATGGCAGTCATTGTATTTTATGCACTGATCTAGGAAAGGCCATATTATCACTTCTGCTGTATGTTATTAGTCACAAAGAAAAGCTCTAGCACATTTTGGAGAAATACTTAGAAGTTTGAATACCAAAAGGTAGGAAACCCTGTGAGCCATTTTGAAGCCTGATTAGCACATTCTTTTTCTTTTTGTATTTATTTCTTAAAACTATAAAATCATCTTCTAATGTAAGTCACAGAAAAAAATTTGTAGCTTGATAATACAATACTTTGGTTTCTAAAAGATCAAAATACCAAGTTTACATTTTATCAGGGCCATTCATTTTGTCTCACACTCTATATATACATACACACCTAAATAAATATTTAGATATATGTTATTTATGTAGTGTTTTATTGTCTTACTTAAATCAGAAAAATACCCTGAAATCAGTTTCTGTAGTTCAACTATGCCCTGAAAATCCAAGGCATTGTTGAAAACTAAGTTGGCAAGTTACAATTTACTGAAAATTCACTTCTTTTTTTTTTTCACTAACATATTTCATCATCACATACTTCTTCAGAAAGAAGTTGGTTCATGACTGTCTAACTCTATTCAACTTTAAGTGCATCTCCTCAGTCCCATATATACCCTGAAGCATTAAACACTTCGACATTTCAATTGTTTCTAAAACAATAACTCACCATGAATGCCCTTCTTATAGAGCAACTTTTCTTTAGAGAAATTGTTTTGAATATTATATGCAAGAGATTTTGTTTTGAAGAATGTAAAGATGATTATTATAATACCTGTGCAGAGGAAACCTTGAATCTTCTTTGAGGAAAACCAAATTCATTGGTGATTCTATTATTTTATTGAAGTAAGATAAGAATCTCAAAAAAAGTACAAAGAAGTGTTTTGTAGGCTCAAGGGAGAAGGGAGAAGGCAGGGAGGAAAAAAAAAATGTGTATGGATTGAAATTCCTTTAACCTATATCTTAAAGGAAGTCTAGAGTTTCCAAATGGGGTGAAACAAAGTGGAATATTCCAAGCAGAGAGTATAGATCTAGGGGAAGTGGAAAGATATAAATCATATTTGGCAAATGTATGCCTTGCATCACTGAAATTTAATCATCATGTGTGTTACAATTATATAGGGATCTCTGAAGAGTATTAAGAATAAATTTAGACATCAGTTTTTGAGTTAATACTTAATTTGGGAGGAAATGGGGATCCATTTTAAGCGAGAGAGAGAGACAGTAAGAAAATAAATACTTAAATTAATGTAGAAGCAAATATGTGAATAAATTATAATAATAGAAAAATATAGGTGAAAATTCACTAGACAAAAAAAAAAAAAAAGACCAAAAGAATATAAAATAACACTAAGCAGATTTGTTCATATACTGTAAGGACTTAAACTTAAAATATTCACAGTGAAATTGGGAAAAGGGAAGTTGAATTGAGAAACATGAGGAGACACTAATTATATGCATAAATGCTTTTTTAAGTAAAATAGTAGGGCCTCCCCGGTGGTGCAGCGGTTTAAGTGCTGTGCTGTGGAGCTGTCGGCAGTGGCAATGCAAGTCCGATGCCTGGCCTGGGAGATTCCCACATGACGCAGCGGACCTCTCCTGCCTCGCCCGCTGTGTATTTCTGTCCATCTGCCTGTTCTGCTCCCTGCTCTGTCTCTGGTGAACCCTCTCGCCTCCCTGTGCCTCTGGCCTGTACCCCAGCTTGTTTGCATAAATAAATAAATCTTTAAAAAAACAAATAAATAAATAAAATAGTAAAAATACTTTAAATAAGTCTAAACAACTGAAATAATCAGAAGAAAGGGAAATAAGAAGTAATGCTGGAATGTAATTATGAGCTTGGATTTTAAGCCAGCAGAGATAGGATTCAGTATGCATTCCTTTATGCATTTCAAATACAAGTAATACACTATCAATCTATATTTCAAGAGAATCTTGGAATTAGAGCCAAAGACCAAGGTTTTGAATAGAGGTAAAATGAAAGTGAGTAGGAATGGAAGTAGATAAGATATTGGCGTTAAAGGGCAATATAGCATAAGGAGACAACCTGAACTCTCCATATCAAAAGGGTAGTGAAAACGAATGAGACTCACCAAAAATTGATGAAGCATTCAAAGACTTGAGGTATCTATGATAAACCTAAGATTCAAATCACTCAAAGGAACAATCAGTAATTTCAGATATTACAAAGAATTTTAGAAGTTAGATAATTGTTTTTTAAAAAACACAAGTAATTATTATACAGTGATTAGGAAGATAAAGTGGAGCAAAAGAAAAGTGTATGGATTAAAAAAAAATGCCTAAGCAAGTAAATTCCTGGAAACATACCATTATTTCAAGAACAGGTCAAAGGAAGAAATTGATAGTTGTAATTATAAGGTTTAATCTCAAGAGTGCTAGTTTCCAACCAAGTGGAAAGGTTATACTTACAAATCAAGCCAATCACATATAATCACTGTATGATTTTACTTGGGTGATTCCACATTACGACAATATAAGCATACGTTTCACATGGCAATAAAGAAAGAGAGTATGTGAAACCCTGAGAGGAGGTTGGGGAGAACAGCATGAGATTAGCACTCCAGGAAGCCCCTGTGTGATCAGCTCATCAGGGAGAGGGGAGCTGTTTCTCCTGGCAGAGACTTCGGCTGTGGATGCTAGATCTATGCCTTCCAGTCAAAAGCATCTCAGATTGGGTTCATCTGGTTCCTATAAAAATATAGAGAAGAGTGCATTGAGAAGAGAGTTACAAAGGCCACTTCCTAATTTTAATTTGGCTTTAGTTCTTTAGCACAGCTAAGTTTTTTATTTTTCTTCGCCTCAATGTTTTTGTGAACAAGTGGTTGTTTTTAAGTTGATAGTTTAACATACCCCAACTAAATTACCACTCCTCTCTGTTGGTCAGGATCATTACAATATCAATACATGTAACAATAGTTTGAGATGATTCTAAAGATGGAATTACTTTGTATTTCTTTTGAGGTCACAAACAAATTAAGTATTAGAGAAAGAATGCAATTACTGAAAATATTTCCAAATTTAGGTACTTCGACATGAGACTTAAACTGTGATCTGATCCAGTAGAATTGTTGTAATGCTATCATTCTCAGAACTTTTATCTTTATGTGAAAATAAGTGTTTCACCAATTAAATTTTAAGTGCAGTTCTTATCCTGAAATAATATTGCCAAATATTAATTTTAGATATGAGATTCAATTCAATATTTTTTCTTCACTTCAACAAAATCCTGAAATCAATTTTTCAAGTAGTTTTTCTCAAATCTTTTTTAAACCTATTTTTATTGCCTTTATGTCTAAATTGTTAAAGTTAGAAATCTAAGAAAGCTCTCTGTGAACTAAACTCTTAATCTGAAAACCAATGTTCTTGTGTTTAAGTTTCAGTTTTCTCTCCATGACATGTAGGTAAGGAATATTAGATAACACTGATCAACAAATTTTTACAAAAGTCATATAACTGAAATAAAATTAGTCATTTCCTATCAATTTGTATGTGCTCAATACGAATATGACAGTCAAATTCTAATTTTGGCTCTATTTTTTTGTAATCTGCAATAAATTCATGTTTACATCACAAAATGTATGCCAATAGTAATAGGCTTATGGTTAATACCTGTAAAAAATCAAGTCATAGACTACTTCTTAGATTTTTTCACTTGTCTCTTGTACAGCTGTTCAGGAGTATCTCTGGGGAGTGTCCAGCAGTAGTCAGCCAGCATTGTAGTGGACCATTTTCCCAACTATCTTTGTCCCATTGTTGCGATGTCTTGATGAAAATGTCCGTCATGTTCATCACTAGCCATACCACAGTTTTCGGGGAAGAAATCCAGATGGGAGTGAAGGAAGTGGATCTTTAGAGACATATTGCAGCCAAGTTTCTGATACTGCATCAGCATGTCTTCTAGTTCCTTGTAGTTTTCTGCTCTAACATTCCCAAGAAAGTTTGTAGACACTAGGCGAAAAGCATTCCGTGCTTGCTTCACATCATCCTGCAGCAAGTTGTTGAACCGGTCATCTCAATTCAGACGGAATGTTTGGGTAGACTATTCTCGACTTCTTTTGCTTTGTTATTCCGCCAGAAAGAGGAGGAACCAGGCAGAAGTAACAGTCTTTTACGGTTGCTTGGCTCTCTCCAAACCATGGGGACTGCAAATGGCATTGATGGTTTTTTGCCATTTGACCACTGTGAAAGCTGTGTTGGGCATGTAGCACAGCATATATGCAGGGCCCAAGGCTTGTCTTGGTCACCACCCTTGCATCTGAAGTAAAGATGTTAAGCCTTCTTCACTTGAGAAGTGATACTTTTCTTCTGGTTGGCAAATGTCCCTTCCCCACAAAAAGAGCAGAAATTGTCCATGATGTTAACGCACTTTTGAGGCATTACTGTTCTGTATTGTGCCTAAATGGTAAATACCAGTTTTATGGAACAGTAGCTTAAACTGTTTCGCGCAAAGTCTGAACTATTTTCAATGCTGTACCTTTCCGACAGGGCTTTATAGAGTGCACTGCTGGTGTCAGCTTACTTCAGCAACCGCCTGGCGGTAGTATTGCATTGCATCAGAAAGTGATGCAGTCAAATCTGGATGATGTGTGCATGATGGTATTATGCAATGTGATGCAATATGACATCATTCTAGGCTGATTTAGGATGTTGTTGCAGTCCTACTGGATAAATTTACACGGTGAAACAAAATTAATTATATGAAATATCTTCAAAACAAGAGCTAATAAAAATTGTTCCGGGTTATATTCATATTCAGCACACCAAGATACTACAGATTAGGGCCTTTTTAAGTCAGTTATGATCTCACTGTTGACCAGTGTTATTTAACCCAAGGCTTCTATTTTGTTACTATTATCAGTGTTAAAGGTTATTGAAAGATAAAGTGAGGCCTATCATTAAGAATCGGAATAAATGCCACTTAGGATAGTGAATCAAAAAACTAAAAACCACTTATCGGTGCTTCTTATTGTGTGGTCAGTGTGTGTTACCAAAGTGACCATATTTGAGTGCATAATGGACATGGTAGAATCACTAATAGCGTCTGCAGTTCTTGACAACATTCTAGTCAGACAGTAATAGATATTTCACTTGAAAAGAGTATGTACATGTTTTAACTACAGTTTTACTTTGTGATGTGTGTTTTTCAGTGTTTGTATACACACATCTATATGTATATATGTGGGATTATAGAATATGTAAATGATATATATTGTATGGATAGGTTAATAGAATAACTTGGAGTTTGTTATCAGAAGTCATGAGTTTGTTATTAGGTTTTGCATTTAGCTATCTTCAAATTAAGGGAAAATAATAGGGTCCTAAATTCTATTTGTATGCTCTAAAATGGAGGAAATGATGCCACTTGCCTGTCAAGACTGTAGAAAGCAATAAACAAGCCCATGGGTAATTTGAAGTTGCTCCGGGGACTATTCTCAAACAGGGTGTTGTTAATGAAGACTGGGCCTTCTGTAGCTGCCATGTGTGCCATCTCTTTTGGCAAGAACAAATGACAAATCACATTCACTTCCAATATCACTTAAAAATAAATTCTGTCTTTTAATTAAAATACACTAACTAATATAACAAATGACTAAAATCTCAATGATTTAGGACAGTGTTGTTCAATTATCATTCACTTCATAGTTTGATGAGATTTGGGGAAATGTCTCCAAGGCAGTGACTCAGTAGTCTTGTAGCTTTAAGAATGCCATGTGTATAGTAATCTCCCAGCACACACAAATCAAGCATTGGGAAGGTACATTGGATGCTTAACAACCTGACTCAGAAGTGCACACATCATTCCATGGGCCAGCACTAATCACTTGGACCAGCATGCATACAAGAATAGTAGGAAATGTAGTTTCTGACTAAAGTATAAATAAGAAAGAAAGAGGTGGACAAAACTTAAGCAGTGAATATAAAGTGACCAACCACTCATGTATGCCTGAAATATCCTGTTTTAGCATTGAAAGCTCTGTATCCTGAGAATCTCTTCAATCCTGAGCAACCCAAAAAGTTGAGCTGACAGTGCTCTAGCACTGATGAGCATCCATGCCACAGATTTGGATGAGCTATTTCATGAATATATGTCCACATTCTGTAGTAGAGAAACACCAGTTAGAATAAGAACATTATATTATCCAGATAGTAGTTTAAACCTGAAACTAGTCTATGGAATAAAAGATAATAGCACTCAATAATTATTAGTCTTCACTAATTTAGAGCCTATAGTATGCCAATAAAAGTATATGCTATCACTAAAATAATAGCCCTGTTAAGCTACTTCATAATTCATTTTTATTGATGGATCTTGAGGTTCAGAAGGATTAACCACATCCTAGCAAAAAGAAGACAATATTCTAAAACAGCTGCAAATGCCAAGTTCTTTCCTTCTGGTGATTGATCTTGGATGATAACACACTTACATGTGTGTGCGTGCACACACACACAGTGAAATTTATATTTTTTTAAGTGTCATGTTAGCAATACTATTTTAATTGTGTACAATATAATCATCTCCCAAATTGAGATACCTTAGTTGACTAACTATTGAACTTTGAAATACAATTTTTTTTTTTCTGGACAGTACCCTTAGCTTTTCTTCTCTTAATATAGACTGGAATGGGGTTTAAGGTAAAGTAAAATCTGATGTATTTAGGAACAATCTTGAACTAAGTAAGTGCCATTTTAAAATATCAAGGTTGTTATGACAATTGAAACCTATTTTACGTTGCCTGGTGGTTTTAGTGAGAAATATTTTTTCATCCCTGTTGAAAGTACTAGGAGAGAGGCCACCTAGTATCTCCTTTGTAAGTTTTTTTTTTAACTGACATTTTATATAGTTTTTTATCAGAAATATTGTTCTTTGATCAGAGTACTCTAAAACTCACTCATTATGGAACAACTTAAAAGTTAGATAGTTACTCAAATATCAGTTACAAGTCACAAAATACAAGGAACACGTCAGTCAAAAAGAAATGGTGTCATGAATACATGCATAGCTCTAACAAACACTTGGTTTTTATTCATGATTTATACTTTACAATTGAGTGAAATAGAAAAAGAAACATATCAGATTTAAAATAAAAGGTACAGAATGATGAAAGTAAGTAAATATCTTTAATTTTACATTTTTGGTTAGAGTACACTGTTTTAAAAATAGTGCTTTTAAAATCAGGGTATCATTCTATGCCTGCCACATAGGTGAATATTAGACATGAAGCCACAACTGGTATATGCCTTTTTTCCTGTGTTGTGTATTAATAGATAGATATTGGACCTCCCTGATGGCGCAGTGGTTAAGCGCTGCTCTGTGGAGCTGTCGACAGCTGCGACGCGAGTTTGACGCCAGGCTGGGTAGATTCCCACATGGCGCAGCAGACCTCTCCTGCCTCTCCCACTGCTTCCCTCATCAGTGTATTTCCATCAATCTGCCTGTTCTGCTCCCCACTCTGTCTCTGGTGAACCCTCTCACCGCTCCACGCCTCTGGCCTGTACCCCAGTTTGTATGCATAAATAAATATATCTTTAAAAAAATAGTTATTATTTTATGTGTATATGTGTATATATATGTATATCTATGTTTTCAATATAATTGCAGCATAATAGGAAAATCTCTATGTTACAGTAATTTTGTAGCAGAAGAGGAAATTGGAATTGTATATTCTTGATACTGCTCAAATCATTCAGGAGTTTGAGCTATATAACATTTTTCCTTTATAAATAAATCTGCTTATATCATCTTCACAGTTAAAGTGTTTCTTTTTTGTTTCTATTACAACTTAAAAAGCACAGGATTCTGCTTTTCATTTCCCACATGCATTGCCCAGTTAGTTAGTATATCAGGTGATTTTGCTGGCCACATTTAGAATTGATCAAGAATGTCACCATTTCTGAAGGGATAAACTTTATAGAATCAGCTTAGCTATAGAGATATGCCTAGGTATTTTTTTTCATTCTCATAAAAAAATACACTGTAGAGGTAAATATTTCTAGCATCTATTGTGTTATGTTTGGGAAACACCTATTATGATCTCACAGAATAGGTTTGGAAGTTGCTAATGCATTATGTTGTCCTCATAGTGACATAACACACCCATCTCTTCCACTGTAGGAACTGATGCTTTCTAATGTGCATATTGTTTCCCTTATAACACTGTGTGTTTCTGTCAATGTTGCTGGACTACTAAAAAGAGGGAGCAAAATACCATGAACAAAATGGCTTAAGGACAATGGGCTCATAAAAGTTACTGGACAAAAAAAGGAGCAGGCAGCCTGATATGGGAGCATCTCAGCTGTAGCCATCTTCTTCTAAATTGTTCATAGGAAATTTCCTTGACAATATCCAGTTTCCCCAAATCCCCATAAGCAAATATTCTATGTATCGGTCATATGTTTTGCCTTCATTATTCCAGTTTATATTTGAAGCTTGCATATACTTTATGATTGTAACTTCTAGACTGAGGACGCACTATAGAATAGTATTGATTTGTGAAGCACCAGTATAGGGAATGGTCTTCTTTGGCTCTTTCTTTTCCTCCCTGTAGTCTTTATTGAAGAGCAAAGATAGGGGTTCTGCTTCCTCAGAGAAGCATTTCAACTAGTTATTTAGCTCTCAAACTCTAACAGTAAATTGCTTCCACACTTCATCTTTACTGGACCCTTGGTCCGAGATGCTTTTTCCTTTCTTCTCCACTGGAAGAGCTTCCATATCACTTTTCTGTGTTCTGTGATTATTTGCTGTGTGTACTGCTACTATAATTTTGGTAACGCATTGAAATTATTCTCATGAGTCTTTGTCTCACTGTTCTTTGAAACTCTTTAAGGCATAAATCATTTCTTATTCATTGCTATAAACTCATCTGTCCACATCACAAAATGTATGTGACATAATGACTCAGAAAATACCTATAGAAAAAAATGAGTCATGAATAAAAGAATTGACTTCATCTAGTTTATTTTAATACTAAAAGAGTGTATTTATTAAGGCTCCAGAAATGTTGTATTTGACCCTCTTACTATTTTCTATATTTAATGGAATCATCTGAACCCAACATTTCTACAAATATCGATCAGAGATATTATCGTAGGAGTTATGCTTTAAATCCCTATTTATAAAATTAGTGTTTTACAAAATGTTAAATAATAAAGGTCATTTAATTGACGAAATGTTTTCAAAATAGTGCATAGTTTAAGCAAGTTGAATATTTCTACAAAAAATAATTTTGACTTAAGTGCCATTAATGTGGAAGAGAATTGCAAAAGTGTTCGATTTTAAAATGAATTCTAATCAAATAGTAGAAAGAGAAATACCAGTTTTTGTTTCTGTTGCTGCTGGTGGGTTTTTTTTTTTTTTCCATTTGTTTTTTGAATTCTGTTTCAGCTAAGAAACTCTCTTTACCATTTGCACTTATTACCTCAGTAGGATTGGGTTATGGGTTATCTTTTTCCTTTAATATATCTTCTATCTTATCAAACATGCTTTTTAGTTGTGATTTCTCAGACAATTTTTCTCTTTTCTCTTTTCCTGAAATAGGGTTGTATAGATTGCACCAATTTTATGTGTGTTTTTTTTTCCACCTGCCCTATCAGTTTTCCCAGTAGGTTTATTACTAGTTGTATAGATTGGATTCCTTGTTTCATGAGTCAAGAGGAAAAAGGTCTCAGCCTCTCTCCCTTTACTTGAATTGAATTTTGAAAATTCAAATTCCCTTTTATTCAAATCAAGAATAAAAAGCATCCATTGCTATTTAGAACAATAACTGTTATGACTTTAAAGACACAGAAGTTGTATAGTTTAATACTTTAACATAGAACAAGTGGCTGTCCCTCCTAAATAAAATACAGATAAGAATATTCTTTGTTTTCTATTACCTATTTTTTATCATCACTTTCTTTCCTTAGGTTAGTCTTATATGTTTTAAAATCAGATGCTTCAAATATTTCAGTTTTTTCTCATTATTCTAATTTTTCCGTTTGCTCAAGAATATCTTCACCATCCAAAACAGATAATTTATGATTCATATTAACAAGAATTTAGTATTTGCTCCTCTAGTTCTGTAATACACATGTAGTATTTTTAGAAGTTTTTCATAGTTTGTATTTCTTATCTTTTATGGGCTAAATATGAAGCTATCACACATACACATATATTCATTTTTACCAATTATTATAATTTTAAACTTCAATGATCCAAAAATACAGAACTGGAATGCTTTATTGACATTGTGAGCAATATCTTTTTTGTCTTGTGATATAAAAACTACAAATACATTACAAATTTTATGTCATCAAAGGAAAAATACACATAATGATATGATATTCATATAAAAATAACAGCCATTTAATGATGAAATTGGAGGCCAAACATGGTCTTGTTCCTTCTCTTATATCATCTTCATGTAAAATCCATAAGTTGGGTGATATTACTTTTCAACTTTATAGATAGTACAAGGGAACTTTCAAAAGGTAAACTCATTTGTTCAAAGTCATAATAGTGTTGTATCATAATTATGTATTGCCTATGTAATGCCCATTAATGAAATTTGTAAACATTTTATTTTGCACAGGGAGAGCATAGCTTATAAGGATGTATTCTACTTTACTATTGATAAAAAATAAATTCATATTATTTCCTTAATCATGTAAGAACATACAAAAACCAGTTTATAAAACCATTTCTGAAGTTTGATATAGATTTGTATTTGGTTATAGTAACAGGCATGACACTATAATACTGTTTTTTTTTTAATATTTGTATTTGCTAATATATAAAGTTACCAATTAAAATACATTAACAAACTAACCAATTATTTAAAAAACACCACAGTCTTAACCGAATACAATTAAATAAAGAAAGCCATTTCTGAATTTGTATGTGCGTAGATATTTATTTGATTCAGAAGGGAAATATTGTTTAACGTGCAATATACAATAGGCTTATTTAAAATCATATAAATAGTCAAGGAAATATGAAAGTCAATGACTGGATTAAGACATGAATATGTTTTAGTTGAAGTTTTCCCTTTTTTGTTTCATTAAATATAAATCTAGATAAATGTCATTCAGCCTTGGAACAACAGTTTTTAAGCCAGGTTTTTGTAGCTAATTAAAGCTAACTTACTCTTTGTCAATTGAGACTGAAAAAATAATAATTACACCACTTAACATTTCTTTTTCAGTTCCTATTTTTCGAAGTACAGAAATTCAGTGATCTGTAAAATCATGAGGTAATTTTTGTCTAAGTAAAGCAAGGTTCTTTCATGTTGCAGTTGAGTCAATTAAAATTATTTTTGGCTTATGTTATTTGGAATGTAACTTCTTACTGTGTGCTTAAAGTTCTTTGTAGGTTAACTGAGGTTATGTGGAAGTAGTTACAGTCAAGTAACTAGTTCAGATTTCAAAATAATAGAAAGTTTGGACATATACTTTACTTAAATATGGCTCAGTTCAAGTTCAAAGATATTGTATTCTTTACTGTTTAGGATCATTTATTCTCTTCCTATGAATGAACTTTAGAAGGTATTGCTCATATTTAACAAATTATGGTTGACTTAATATGATATATTACATTAGTCTAACAACTTCTAATTGTTAGCGTCTGCTGTAGTTATCCAATAAATGACCTCTCCTGCTTGAATAAATATTCACAAATAGCAAATAATGGAATTGATGATACTTAATTTTGTTTAGTGCATTTTAGTTTATTAAAGCATTTTTTCATATGCCAGTTCCCTTGATTGTCAAAATGCCACTGTAGAAAAATCATTGTGGGTTATTTCTCCTAAGTTTGCAAAAATGGAGTTAACATTAGACAAAATCACCAGTTCTTAATGTTTTCATATATCATGTGTCATAAAACACATTACTTCTAGAATTTTAGAGATGGCAGAGAGCTCTTGGATCATTGATCTAAAGTCTTCTTTAATGGCTAAGAAAGAATAGCATCATGAAAGTGTAGTGGCTTGCTCAAAGATATAAAGGTTTGCTGGCTCTCAACCTCACCTTCCTTATTCTTACTCACCTTGTGAAAACATTAGCACAAGCAGTGCTTAAGGACATTATGACCAGGGCACTGAATGACAGAACTCTAAAAATAAATAGCAGAGTAACCCATTTTATGTCATTTTCTGTCACATAGAAATAATAATTTAAGAATAAATATTTTTCAAAAGAAATTACATTATTCTTAAGTAACTTCTCATATCAGATTAAATTTCTTTATGTAATTTTTACATCATTGTTCATTTTTATCCAGTAATTGGTATTTGATTTCCAAAATTAGTTTTTGTTATTTCACACTAAAAATATTTCATTATTTCACCATTGTATGAAGTGAAGACCACATGTTGCCTCAAGTGTGTAAATATATTGGTTAGTCAATACTATGAAACAATTGTTTACTGTAATACAGAATGATCATTTTATTTACAAACTCAGAATATTTTGTAAAATATATTTGTATGTAAATAATTGCAATTTTGAATATGATTCAGAAAATCATGTTTTAAAGATTTATTTATTTATGCATACAAGAGCTGTGGTGTAGGATAGAGGTTTGGGGGGTGAGAGGATTCAACAGAGACAGAGCGGGGAGCAGAACAGGTGGATTGACTGAAGTACACTGCTAAGGGGAGTAGTGGGTGAGGCAGGAGAGGTCTGCTGCGTCATGTGGGAAGCTCCCTGACCTGGGATCGAACTTGTGCCGCAGTGGCTGTGGACAGCCTCATAGACTGAGACCTAACCCCTTGCACCACCATCGAGGCCCCAGGAAAGCATTTTTAAATCTGATTCAGTAAGGCTGAATAATGCATTTCTAATCACTTATTTGCACTTTAACTTGAGAACTTGTAAAAATTGATATTAATCCTCCATATTTTCTCTAAATCATGAATTGTTGCATATGTACTACCAGTCATGATTTATTACAGTAAATTGAATTGCATCATTGAAATATATCTTCTATGTGTACCCCAAAAGGCAAATACCAAAAACCGCAACAGTTCTTGAAAACATCTTTAATTTAATTGAGAAGTAGCCTAGAGGGAATTGAGCAATAAGTTTCTTATTGTCAGAGCTGGCAACACTTTTTAGAAAGTATAGTTGTTCTATATTGGGTTGAAATCATTATGCAAATATGACTAAATGTTCTGTATTAATCTGCTTTGTTGAAAATGGAGATGACTCTATTTTATTTATTTTTATTCATGCATACAAGCTGGGGTACAAGCCAGAGGCATGGGGCGGCGAGAGGGTTCACCAGAGACAGAGTGGGGAGCAGAACAGGCAGATCGATGGAAACACACTGCTGCGGGGAGCAGTGGGCGAGGCAGGTGAGGTCTGCTGTGCCATGTGGGAATCTCCTGGGTTTTGGTTGGGGGTCAACTTGCGTTGCAGCCGTCTATAGCGCCACAGCTCAGCGCTTAACCGCTGTGCCACTAGGGAAGCCCAACTCTATTTTAAAGATGCTTGTGTGGACACCATGAAATAAACTTCCCTAAATAACTGTTTTATGTACTGCTTTTACCCAACTTATGGCAATCATAGACTAATGGAATTTAGTCATCAGTTTTTATTGGAGGATGCCTTAGCTTTTAGCACATCCTTTCCTACTTTTTGCTCTTGACATTTATACATGTGATGCTTTTATGACATTATTCTTAGTTCATTTTTTTAAGTCTCTTTAGATAAGTAGGTGGAATAACTGGGGAGTTTCATTGGAATATTTTTATTATGCTATAAATATGTAACTTTATTATAATAGTCATGCATTTTATTTGCCTTATGATCGTCCATACTTTATAGTATGGTTTACTGCATCTACATTTTTTTTTTAAAGAGTAATAATAATCTTTATAGGGCATTAATTTATATTTGAAAATCAGAATGTTATCTGTATAATAGCATCCAATAATTTTAGATTACCTACCTAAACCAGATTATGTATAAAGGGATTTACCCAAAATATTTTACTCAATCCTCTAGTCAAACTTTTGAGGCAGTAATATTATAGACATCAGAATAGTGAGTTTAGTGCTATTGTTATGAGGTTGCACACTGTGTTAGTAGTAAAGTGGTTCTGAATTCAGGTCTGCTCATGTATTTGCCCAGACCAGTTTAATTTTAACATAAACATCTAACTATAAAATTAGTTCCCTGTAATTACATTTAAAAAGGTATTATTCATTTATGAACACACAGAATTTTCTTTTTTTTTTCTTTCAAATCATGTTGCTATTGAACATTTGAAATAATCAAAGCATTAAAGAGACAAACATGGAGGAAAATAAGTGGATATTCCTTGTATTCCTAGCATGTGATAGGCACTATGACAGCAATTTACATAGATTTCCCATTTAATCTTTTGTAGGATAATTTGAGCTGGATATTTTTGTTCCCACTTTGCAGATCAGAAAATTTTTCCTCAGGGAGCTTAACCATGCTGTCAAAGCTCTGCAAATGACATATAATAGAGGCAAGATTTTAACTCAGTGCACTAGAGCATCAGCAGCTTTGTACTTTATGTTGACACAAACAGGTGTGACTATGACTTTCTCCTTAAATCACCTTTCTCAAAATGGGGAGGGAATCAATGACTAATGAATGCATAACAGGTGTCGGGTTTGCCTAAAGCATTTTAATTAGTTTACTTCACTTAATTTCCACAAACAGTATGCAGTGTAGGAACCATTGCTTTCATTTTACTAAGAAAACTAAGGATGAGAAAATTTGTATAATTTACTTAAAGTCTTAGAGTACCAATCAGCAACTTTAAATACAAATTTATCTGATTCAACATCTCTAAAGACTTCCATTTTGGGCTCCTCTTTTAATGCAGAGAGAAGGATATATATTATATTTCAGTATATTTAAGGAAAAGAATAGAAATCTGGTGATATTTATCTACACACACACGATTGGTATATTCAGTTTTGTAAGAATAAAAAAATACCATGTTCCTGTTTGACTGAATTTTTCCAACAGACTGAAAACTGATGAAATCAGAAAACAAAGTAAAATGATTCTCTAACCACAAATTTTCATACCAGGACTCTCATGATTACATTACCTCAACATAAAAAAAAATTAAAATTATCCGTGTCCCTAGAGTATGTGGTAGATTATTAATTGATTATTCAAACTTTGTTCATAAAGTTTTATCAAAATATACTAATTTAAATATTTCAATATTTTATAACATTTATTTCCTAATTCACAGATTTTATACCAAAACTTGGCTACTTATCAGCTCTAGTTATTGAGTAGATTTATATCCTAGAATTCTATTTCTGTTTCTTTTTTACCATTTATTGGCTGTATTATTCATCATTTCTTCAGTCCAAATAAAATTCTAAATCTACTAAAACTGTTTTTTTTTTTTTTTATGATCTGGTACTAGTAATTTCTTGAGATAAGACAGTGTCTTTCTTGAGACTATTTCTCTTAAATGAGGCCCACGTGATAAAAGTAGATGCTGATTGTTTACACAAATGATTTAGGTTACTAAATTTTATAAAGCTAGAAAGGATATACCCTGAACCTATGGAACTTGGATATCAACAATGGCCATGGCCACTTTTGTAGCTGTTCTGTCTGTAAGTAGTGGACAGAGAGTACCTCATCTTCAAATGGACTTGGAACCGAATAGTTCCTCAATGATAAAGTTAAGTGAATTGTTATCTTTAGGATAGTCATGGCTATTCACTTTAGGCATTGTTCTTCAGATGCCTTCCCAACCAGTTCATCCCTTTCAAACTCTTGGAACTTTGCTCTGAAAACCTTCTAATGTTTTAAAGTGAATCCTCAACTTAAATTCGACTAGTGGAACTTTATTTCATCCAAGACTTCAATAGGACATTTTCTGAGTATCTGCAGGCTTAGCATTTTGTAAATTCTAATAGCATTTCTTCACCCATTTATACTTATCATTCTAACTTGAAAGCTGAACATCACACTAAAGTATTTCAATTATTTGCAGATGTTAAATTCTCTCTCTTTTTTGACTACATACATCATATAATATCTTTTTTTAGCAATATGATTAATCTCAAGACTGCAATGAAATTTAGTCTTTTTCCTCTGCACCACCATCTTTATACCCCTTTGTCCCTTTTATGCTTACCTTTTAACCTCAGAACCAAAGGATGTTTACTGATGTCCACCAGTTTTTGAAAGTGTTATATGTTGTCAAATTGCCTGCTATATAAATGTCATGTTATATATTATCATTTTGACTTATTTTGCTGCATATCATTTTCCCAGATTCTTTCCATTTTGGATATAAAATAACTCATAGTGTGACTATAACATATCTTGACACAGTCATCCATTGATGGATGTTAAAGCTGCTTGCTTCATGTTCTAAATATTGTAAATAATGTTTCAATGAACATTGGGAATATACAGGTTTCTGTGTTCATGGTTTCAACATAGTCACGAAGCTACCAAGAGTTCAAGACAAAGAAAGAGCCTACAGGGAAAAATCAGGAATTCCATAAAGGAACTCCTATCAGTTTGACATCAAACTTGGGGAAATTAATTTATGGACAGAGGAGAATGGAACAATGTATTCAAAATACAAAGGTCAAAAATTGCCATCCAAAATTACTACATCCTGTTAGAAGCTCCTTTAGATGTGAGGGAGAAATAAAGCCTTCCCAGACAAGCAGATGTCAAATTCTTAACTTTCACAAATTTGTTTTGGTCTCACTTCCTTTGTTCCAGTCCCCTTCAGTAACCATTATTCTGTTCCCAGCACATTATCATTACCTGAACTTCTTTACATTTAATATCTTTATTATCAAGATCTAATTTAGCACTTTTTCTCTCTTCCTTAATATTACCACCTCATTGTTTTCATATATTAAAGCACTTAAAACATTAATTACTTTATCCTGTTTCAGTCCTTTAACTTGAATTTCTCTTTTTTTTTTAAAGATTTATTTATTTATACATACAAGCTGGGGTACAGGCCAGAGGCGTGGGGCGGTGAGAGGGTTCACCAGAGACAGAGTGGGGAGCAGAACAGGCAGATCAGAAATACACTGCTGAGGGGAGCAGCGGGCGAGGCAGGAGAGGTCTGCTGCACCATGTGGGATTCTCCCTGGCCGGGCATTGAACTCGAATTGCTGCTGCTGACAACTCCACAGCGCAGCGCGCAACCGCTGCGCCACCAAGGAGGCCCCCGAATTTCTCCTTTTTAATGTAACTAGAATCCACGATGAAACAATTGAACTTCTTTTTCCACCAGGGCTTTCCATTTCTTTGCTCTCTTGTTCTTATTGCTTACCAGCCCTAATAGATGTATTCTAGCAATAGATACTTCTAGAGAAAATGGTGAGGACACATGGATCTGCATATTTATTCATGGATGATTCCAAATTCAATTGATCAGCAATATTTGTTGATGTCAGTAATTGACTCATTTTTCCACTACTAACCAAAATTGTTCTTATTCTCCTCAAATTCTGACTCTCTTCAGCTCCCTCAATATGTAAGAAATAACCATACCATTTATTTAACAGAACAAAGCAGACCTTTCACATTATGCCTTGACTTCTGTGACTGTACATTTTAATTAGATAGATGATAGATAGATAGCTAGATAGCTAGATAGATAGATAGATAGATAGATAGATAGATAATCTCCCTCTATGTTATTCATTCCAGGTTTGAAAGAAGAGAACCCTATTTATAGTTCATACCTTTCCCAGCCAGATCTTTAATCCTAGCACATCTAACTCCTTATTTTGTTAGTTAACTTTTATTTTCTGAAACTCTTGTCACTCCTAAAGATGCTCCCAACCTAAGAATCTATATCTCTTTTCATCTTGTTTATTACCATGTTACAACATAAAATAGATGCCATACTAAAATTAGTCTAATTTGAGTAGAATTTCATAGAGGTTATAGAATTTACAGATGTATAGGAAGGGTTTGGGGAAAGATGAGGGACAATAAAGTAACAGGGACTAGTAATCATGGGATACTTTACCATCCAGGGACTGAATGTGTGTGGGAGAGTATAATTGCCAGGAGGAAGACCAGAAGGCAGACAAAAGTCCATTTGGCAGTGATTGTGATCTTGGTTGATTCAGCCACTGTGTAGCTCACATATAAGCAACTATGACAGCATTTATTTAGATTAGAATTTAGAATCCTAATATCTCTTCTCTCTTTGTTCTATTGAAGTTTTTTCCATTGATTTAATAGGCAGAGGACAAGAGAAATGATTGAATTTGTATGTGGACCTTGCAGAATATAGAGGAAGTTAAAAAAGGATGGGCATAAAATCTAGATAAGTAAATGAAAAAATATTCACTGTATGTTAATTTTCATCAGTTCTTTCAAACAACTTTTTTTATTCAGAACATAGGGCACTCTGGGCAACTGTACATGTTCCCACCATCCAGATTTATTTTCCTTTTTTTCTCAAGTAGCTGAAATCCATCTCCATTAACCAATTCAAATATTAATTTTCTAATATTTTCTCATATTTATAAATTACTAAATCACCTTCTCTCCTGATTGCCCATAAATTTCTTTACATACCTCTAAAATAAAAAAGTGTCCATTTTATGATCCTACAGGTGCCTTTGCAGCACAAACTCTCTCTCATTTGTTTCTATATGTTCTGTATTGTTTGGCCCCAGTTAGCTATTCTATAATTACATGTTATATTAATTTGTGTATGGACTTTCTATCAGTACTGAGTTCTCTGTGATGTCTGCTGAAATAGTGTCACTGATGAGCTGAATATATTCTGTCATAGGTAACCTGTTTGGAAATTAAATGATTAAGTGGCTACATTTTAAATGAAAATCACTTTCCAGAAGTTTCAATAAGTCTCACTTACTATATTTTATCTTAAGTTACATGAATTGCAAAGGATGACCTGGAAACTAGGTCACAAAGATAACGTTGACATCAATGTCACTTCCTGGGTGGAGGACCATATTACCTTTTTGAAAAACAGCCTTCTTTCTTCAATACTGTTATTGCAAAAGCTCATGGAGAGAAAGTTCTATAGGGACACTCAGAATGAAAAGAGACAAATGAACCACTAAAGATGCATGCAGAATATATTAAAAGTGTGGCATATTTGTTACCAAAAAATGTGAAAGAAATTATCTGGTATAGTATAATTTTGAATTTTTATATATTAACATAGTCAACTGTGCATTTTTCTCTGTAATGTTATCTATCAATCATGTATACATTAAAATAAAATAGCCGCTCCTCCTTTTAATCATCTCAGAAGAAACCTGTATTCATTTATTTAAAAATTATATATTTTTGTTGAACTCACATTTGTTTACAACACTGGATATGATTTAGGTGTGTATGTTCACGACTCTTCAGCTTTATATTAGTACAGCCTATCAACTACCAAAGTACCCATAGTCATAAACTTCCACCGTAGTCCTTTGTCCCCCTTCTCCCCCCTTGCTCCTCACACTCACTCTGGCAGTCTCAGTCAGGTTTCTAAGGTTTGTTTTGGTTTAGTTTTGCCCATTCTTTTGTTTGTTTCTTGGAATGCCACATATGAGTGAAATCATCAGGTATTTGTCTTTCTCCTTCTGACTTACATCACTTAGCACAACTTGCTCTAGGGCCATCCGTTTTATCCTAAATGGCAAGATTTCATTTTTTCTGTCTGAATGGTATTTCATTGTACAAATATACCACATCTTCTTAAGCCCCATTTATTATGTCTTTGGGGATTTAGATTGTTTTCATAACTTAGCTACTATAAATAATGTTGCAAGGAACATGAGAAGGGCATATATCCCTTCAAATTATTATTCTACATCTCTGAGTAGATCTCTAGGAATGGAATCAAACAGTATGGTATTGGAATAAAAACAGATACAAAGGGCACTGGAATTGAATTGAGAGTCCAGAAATAAATCCAAAATTATATAGAAAATTATTTTTATGACAAAAGAGCTAGTAGTGTATAATGGGTACACATTGGGAAAACAAATGTCTCTTCAACAAATAGTTTTAGGACTACTGGACAGCCATATGCAAAAGAATTAATCTAGTCCTCTACACACAAAAATTAACTCAACGTAGATGAAGTCAAGGATATAAGACCCGAAACCATAAAATACATAGAAGAAAAACATAGGCAAAACACTCCACAGCACTGACTTCAGGGATGTTTTTGAAACTCAAATCTAATAGCAAAGGAAACAAAAGCAGAAGTAAACAAATGGAATGGCATCAAGCTAAATAACTTCTGCACAGCAAAAGGAAAAAAATTGTTAAAACAAAAAGACATCTTACTAAATACAAGGAAATATTTATAGATCATACATCTGACAAGAGGCTAGTGGCCAAGTTCTACAAAGAACTTATAAAACAAAAAGAAAACAAAATAACATAAAAAAATGGGCTAAGAACTTGCTCTAGGCAGAAGAATATATATATATATATATTCAAAGAATACATGCAGATGGTTAACAAGTTCATGAAAAAATGTTCATCATCACACATCATCAGAAAAATGCAGTTCAAAACTACAATGAGATACTACTTCACTTCCTTGAGAATGGCCTATATCAAAAAGACAACAAAAACAAATCTCATTGATTGTGTGGAGAAAAATAACACTCCTACACTGCTGGTGGAATGTAGACTGTTCAGACCCTAGTGAGAACAATGTGGAGATGTTGCAAAATATTAAAAATAGACCTAACATATTACTCAGCATTTCCACTACTAGGAAGCTATATTCTTATATTGAAAAGTGTGCTCCAGTCAAATTGCTCATGTGGGATATCATTTGACTTTTAGAACCTTTTCTCTCAATGGTTTCATTGTTTACATGCTAGAAGAGCATTCCCACACGACTTACCTTGACAGAGAGAATGAAAGGGACTAAACTTGAGTGCAGTTACTTCAGTGCCCTTCTTTGTTGCCCAGATAAAGAAAGACTCTATATTAACTTTGTTATGGCAATTGTTAGAAAATAACATTTCTTCTTCTGATTAAACCCTGTCTCATCTATCTTTTAAGCTGAGAGATTTTCAGTATATGTTTTCTCTGTATGACTTTTTTGTAACTATCAATGATTTATATTTGTAAATGCTAAGAAAAATTCTACTTTATTTAAATATGCAGATAAAGAAGAGTAGATGATATGTTTTGCTTTTGTTTTTATTTAAGCAAAATTGAGAATTATGTGTTTTCTGTGTGCTATCACTTTTTTTTTTCTTTTTGAGGTGATAAAGTCATGTTGATTTCACCAAAAAAAATGTGAAATTAACTAGTTGTAAGGACTATATTCTCTAGCCATCAACAGTAATTAAAAGGTGGTTTTATTCCCTAACTACACATTTACATTTCACACTTCCCTGATTGGATTTTACTCCCAAGGTGCTCATTGAATGGAAATTTGAAGTTTATTTTTAGGTAGCTCCTTGGTGTTTATACTATTTACTTCCAAAGTCTTGGAGCCAGCTATAACTAAATGCCAAATATTGAATTTTCAATACTCTGAATAAAGTTGTTTTGTTTGCTGAAATATATTCAGGACAAGCATCATCCCTTTACTTTACTCCTCAGGAATGTTACCATAGACTCTCCCTGTCATTCCTCTTGTTCTGACCATATGCCCTTTAGTTCCTGATGCTGGGCAATAGAATTACCACAGCAAATAAAACAATAATGTAGAAATTGTCTAGAAAGAGTAATATTGTAATGGAAAAAGGAGTGAGATACAAGAATAAGGAAAATCATAACAGTTTGAGATTTTATGGAAGCATTTTGGGACAAATTATTCATTTGTGGTTATGTGTGACCTGTTTGTAGGAAAAAATAAATGGTAAATATGACATAGACAAAGGAGAAATGGCTTAAGTGGTTTAGTTATCAAGAACATTTACAGACTAACGGCACTCAGAGTGCCATTGTGCAGTTATGAAACCCACTTCTGTTTTTCTTTGATTGTCTAAACAGGAGGCACTATTAGATATATCCATTGCTTCATCTGTGTTTTCGTTTATATTAATTTGATTTCCCAAAAGTTTCCAATCACTGTACTTATGTATTTTTCAAGTAGTAACTCTTCCAGTCTTCCAATATTTTTCCTCTAAGAGGCTTTTAAGCAATCTAAAATTATGGAATGAATAATAACTATTATTTCTATCTTCCTAGTATGTATGAGTCATAGTGCTAAACATTCTTCCTGAGATGTATCATCCACTGCATTAACTTTAAGGGCCAGCTATCACTATCTTTATAAATAAAGCAAAGAGTGAACTGTGTCTTCAGATAGCAGGGATATAAAAAGGCTAAGTTTTAAGTATCATATATTTTTTCTTTCTTATTCTGTCTTTATATATATGTATTTTTTTCTATGAATTTCCTTCTGTGAATTTCCAAAGTGTTCCGAAACACTTTGATTACCCCAGCATAATACATGGTAGCATTTCTTAAAACGACATGGAGAATAACATTGAAAATTATTTATTTATTTATTTTTACTGTATTTTTTAAAAATTTAACTTATATCCTTTATATTACTGTGTATCCCCCATAGGTTTCCCACCACCAATTCACCCGTGAACCATCCTACAGTGTTGGTGGGGCTGCAAACTGGTCCAACCTCTATGGAAAGCTGTATGGTGGTTTCTCAAACAATTAAAAATGGAGTTTCCATACAACCCAGCAATTTCACTCCTAGGAATATACCCAAAGGACACAAAAACACTACTCCAAAAGGTTCATGCACACCTATATTTATTGTAGCACTATTTACAATAGCTAAAACATGAAAACAACCCAAATTCCCCAAAATTGATGACTGGATCAAAAAGATGTGGTACATGAATACAGTGGAGTACTATTAAGCAATCAAAAATTATAAACTAACGCCATTCTCAGCAACATGGATGGAGCTCGTAAGGATCATGCTCAGCAAAATAAGCCAGAAGAAAAATATCGAATGGTATCACTTATAGGAGGAATATAAGAGAGCCAAATGAGAAATCAGAAGGAGAAAATAGCACACAAAACATAAACAAAAGCAAAACCTAGCAGGCAACCACAAATAAGAGACATTCTATAGGGGAGGGAGAGGAAGAGAGACCTAAATAGAGGGAAAAAGAGCACAAGGGACTACGGTGATGGTTAACATTGGAATTTAAAATGGAAATGTTTGTGAGAAAAAAAAAATTAAGATTTTTTGAAAATAAGCAAGATACATTTTAAGTAAATATAAGCAGTTGATTTGGGGATAAAGAGGGGAAATTAAGGATACTAGGCTACTGACAAGTATAATGGTTATAATCAATACTATTCAGTTTGGAACTAAAGATAATTAATAGAAGTCCATTAAATCATTTTACATAGTGGAGGAAACTCTCCTTTAACAAATTTTAAAAGATTTTTTTTTTTTAATTTTAAGGTAGATAAGAGAAACTACACCACACCAAGAAGTCTCTTACTGTATTTCAGAAAAAAAAAAAAAAAAAAAAAAACATACTGTGGGACTGGTTTTAACATATGATTCTGCTTAATTATTATTGTGGTGTAAATTGTAGCCATGATTAGTTAGAGTGATATGTATGAATAGTTACTGTTAGCTGTACTTTTGTATTTTCCTGTCCCTGGTGTTCTGACCCAGTTTTTCCACTTGCAGAGTGGACATGTAGTTTTGCCAGATGAATGCCAATGTGCTAAATCTGCAAGGACACTCCCTCTGTTATGTGGAGTTACTAAATGTTTCACTCTTGAAAGTATGAACCTTAACACTAGATTATTGGCAACACCGGTATCCCTCTCTTGTTTTATCCATTTCTGCTTTTAGTTTGTTGTACAGGAAACATTTTGTTGTTGTTCCTATTCAGGTACTGCAGGAGGTGCAATGATCTTTTGTTACTCTTTTCAAAAGATCTCTCTAAATGCCTTCTATAAGTATAGTGTTCTGGAGGGTGGGAGTCTCCATCCTTGTCTCTTTAAAAAATATCATCCAGCCTAAATCTATGGTAGATTCTTCTCCCATACTAAGAATGATTTTGCCTCATGTCTGTTCCCTTTCTCTTTTTATTTTGCATATGCCTTGGCAGAGAATCTTTGTTGGGGACTTTAGTTAACAATTTTAAACACAAATCAACTTGTAGTCTGTGCCTATGAAAAAGTTGTCATCTTCTCATCTAGAAGTCAAGCTCCTTGCTTTTCTCCCCATCACTTTCTTTAGTCTTTCTTTCTTTTCAGTCTTCCTTTCCTGTTTTAGTTATTGTCTTGTCAGTCTTATTCCATTCCTTAATTACAGAGTTATTTAATGGGGATAAGTTTAGCCTTATTGGTGACCTATAAATGAAACATATAAAAATGAAAAAAAAAAACTATTAAGCCAAAGTGAGGATGAAATACAGCATATTAAAGTAAGCAAAGTAAAAGCATAAAGACCAGTTATAATTTGCAGGCTTTTCTTATTATTTAGTAAATGGAAATTCCATCATTTACTGGGGATAAATTTAACCTTACTGGTGGTCTGTAATTGAAACATATAAACTGAAGGGGAAATTAACTACCTTCTCTTCCACTTTAAACATCAAGAAGCCCCACTGTGGTCCTGTCCCTTGGAGCTTCCTATCTTAAATGGTGCACCTTTTTAAGCCAATAAAAAACAAAGGTTCCAAACCTTAGATTGATTTCAGTAAGACCAAACCTGCAGGTAGTTAAGTGAATGTGGTTCCAAGATTCTCCATTTACTGAAGATAAAATTCCATGAATTTTCACATAATGAAAAATATGAGCACACTCATAATAGGTATTCAAAAGTCTAATAATGCATCTGAGAGCAAAAGAATATTCAATGCAAAGATTTTGAAAAAATACAAAGGAAATATGACCTCTTCACAGTTACAGTTTCATTTTTGTGCTTTTCCAAACTTTGTATGTAGATAAAAGAAACTGAAATTACTAAATGCATGAAGTCTTTGAGCCAATGAAGATTTAAGACTCATAAGCCGATCAGAGAATTAAATGTTCCTTACTTGGAACATCCTTTAAGTTATGTATTTTTTTCTTGCTTTGTTAGCTTGTTTGCTTGTTTGTTTGTTTGTTTTAATCAACAAGTCTATTCTTGTTCTACTGCTGCTGTTACCTGAAACTGAAGTAACAGAGACTCATTAATGCAGATTAGTGTCTGAAAGTGAGCAACACTTATAGATAGCAATTCTTGTTTTCCTTTTCCAAATATTCTCTTGAGTGAAGAAAAGCCAAGGGGCTAGTTGCTAGAAGAGAATTAAGCCATCTCAAACAAACAAACAATAGGCTTAATCCTTTTTTTACTCTGGTGTTTATAAAGGAGCAGATTACCCATCCTTGGAATAGATGTTCTGCTACTTTGCATTCTGATTATGGTAGCTGATGGCAACAACATAAGCACAGTCCCAAAGTTTAATAGTAAAGCATATTTTCACTCCTTCAGAAACAAAGTGATAAGTGCTCATGTATTCAGCGCTTGAATCTCTGCTGAGGTAGCATACTTTAGGACCTGCAAAAAGAATATATGAATCACAATCTAAGTGCAGGGAGATTTTATTACATGAACCCTTTATTACATGATGTAAGAAATAATACTACAGGAGTTTGGCATGAAGTCAAACCTCATTGCACAAGATCAGATTTAAATATAGTATCATGTTTTAATCTATTTTTGCCTTTGTCAAATTGACAGTCATCTTTTGTCTTGTAATTAAATATCAGTTTGGACCCTCAGGCCTCTGAGACAAATTGGTTGTATTCTTATATGTTAAACACTGACTTAATTCAGTTCAATCTTTTAATTCTTCCTTTAATTACTTAGTAGCTCAAACTAATAACTGGTTTTGTTTCTTTAAACTTACCATGTATTCTTGCCAAAGCAAATTGCTATATCTGATTTCATGTGAACGCCAAGTTGCTTAGCAACTTAAAGCTGCCTTATATTTCATCTTTTGCATGCTCTTTAATCTTTAAATTTTTATCAGGCTATAATTTTAGAAATATATCTATATTAATTCCAATTAATTTATTAGTTCTTTTTATTGTTATTCACGGTGAACAGTTATCCACTGAGTTTGTAGGGCCATGTTTGTGTGGGACAGAGAGTGAGGAGGAGAGAGATTTTTAAGATAGACAAAAATATGACTCAGAAGAGGAAAGAGAAAAAAGAAGAGCATGCATTTATACTATCCTATTCTTTCTTTGGACTCTAAAATCTTAATCTTTTTTTTTACCTTTTCGTATATGGTTTAAATGTTCTGTTTTGTCCTCTTGAGTCAAAGCTCTTGTTTGTAAACTGGAGGAGAGGGGGTTTAGTCATCTATAGTAGTTCCTGCATTATTTCATGCATAATTGGCATTCAGGCTCAGAAGACTTAAAACAGATCCGATTCAGAGCCTTATGTGACTTTATCCCCAGAGAGAAATTATCCCTTTGGGAGGTTTGTCATCTTTGGCAGGAGAAAAATGGTGTTACTATTTTGTACTCCCATTGTATCCTGGCAGACGGGTGGTGACTTTTCAGCCAGCTCCCATAGGCTAATTGTACAAATGATGGAAAATGTCAAAATTTAAAGGAACAAAAATGTGTCTTAAGTTAAGTGACAGTTGTCACTTTGCTAATTTTATGCTATTTTTTTTGTAATAGACACCAAACTATAAAGGAGAATTTAAACGAGAATAAAGATTTGTTTCACACATACATAATATTGAAAGGAAATGAGCCTTAAATATTGGTGTATATTTTTCAGGATGTAATTACCCTACATTACTCAATCAGTCACTCTCTTCATCAGGGGCCAAACCTGATTTTCCCAGTAACTCTCCATTCTTCATATCCACTCTCATAAATGCATACTTAGAGGTGTGTTACTTATAAATAAGGAAAATAAATGGCTATAGGGAGAGTAAATGCCCATTAATTTTGTGCTTCCTTTTTGAGAACAACTGCTTCAATCCAACTATAATTTGTCTCATGCATGAAAGTAATATTCAAGTTAAAACTCTGAATTGTTGGTTTTTATTTATTTATTTTTTCAGATTGGCACTTGAATTTAAATAAGACAGTGACAATGTGTGTTTAGTGAACTCTAAATTAATTTTGTTTACGGAACTTCAAGGTTTTTGAATTTTTTGTTTCTGCACATCTTTATTGTTTTTGATTCTGCTTTTATTCATTTCTTTTTATAAGTGCTACAATGTATCGTAGTCTTTTATGGTCCTGTATCATTTATTCTACATCTGTATCATTTGCAAAATTTCAATGAATAGTTTCTTTTCTAAAATGGTATATCTAAGTACCTTTTCTATGTGCATTAAAAGGGAATGATTTTGTTCAGCCCAAATGCCACCTAGCTTTGATGGCTGCATATAACAGTAGCAATCTTAGTCCTCTTCAAAATTGCCTTCCAGGGGATCTGAATAAGGCGCCTAAGGGGGAGCTTATAGAATATATGTCTGTAGACACATTTGTTAACTTCAGGCACCATGTGCTTCCAGTCTCCCAATACCCTCATCACTGTCTTCCTTTTCTGGTCATTTATACTTATCCTTATCTGGGGTACCCAAAGTCATTTAAAGAAAACTCATTTTTGCCATTATCTGAGATATGAAACCTAATACCCAAGCAAAGGAGCCATATTTGAATGTTCCTTAACTAATTCTTTGAGCACCAGAAGTGGCTTGGGTTCCAGTTATAAATAGGAAGAATACTCTCTTTCCAATATTATGCCATAGTATTTCCCTGGACCTCCAGATCTCCATGTGCTGGAGACTAACAGTGTCAACACACTTTGGTTCATTAGTGTTTCCCTCAAATTTGTGTAACCTAAGTACAATAGGTATTGTTTTATCTATCACCTTGCTATATACCTTAACTTCTTTATATATATATATATAACTTCTTTATATATATATATGTTTTTTATGTCTTTTACATTTTGTATTACCCTTGGGTAGCCTACCACCAATTCACCCGTGATCCATCTCCATGGTCCCTTGTGTTCTTTTCTATTCCATTTTGTGCCCTTATCCTCCCCTATATACCTTAACTTCTTAAAGGAGAAAATGTATCTCCCCCTGCCACCTAATATTACAAATGCTCCTGTACCAGTGATTTGAAATGAATAGATTCTGGATCTTATGTCTTCAGTAGGGATGGGGGGGGAGATTTTTCTCCTTAGTTGAAGCAAAATTCATACTCAATATAGGGACATCTCTATTCAGCGGTAAATAGAACTAATTTCTGAAGAAGAACTAAGAAATGTAAGATTTAAAATGTAGTCTCCAAGTAGTTTGGCTTTTCTGTTTGGTGATGATCTGTTATAACACTGAGTTTTGAAATTTATTCCCTGCAAGGTATTTCAGGTCTGTTGGAAGGGTCTGTTCTCTCTCCATAATGGAGCGATATATCTCAGAAGAAATTAGCTGGGGTTGGTGCATCCACTTCCTAAAATTGATTCCTCTTAGCAAGGATATTCTTTGATATAGGTTACATTTCTTTCTTATACTATCTGCCAAGTCTTTTCTAGGCTAAGATAATGTTCTCTGTTTTTACCTTTTAGGAAAGACTTACCAATCAGACAGGGATTGTTCCAGGAAAGTCAGTTGCCAAGAAAAATCAGTGAAATTCTTGGGTGGATATTTGGCATATAAGCTAAACATATTCTGTTTCAAAAAAAAAAAAAAAGTCTTAGTATCTTTTTCTTTTTCATAAAAGGATCTCACCTGATAGAGAGCCAGCTATTCAATGATGAATATGGTTTGAAAAAATAAGTATCTCAAACTTAGATTTCCAGCACTCTTTTAAAGTGGACTAAAGTGGACCCATGCAAAGCAGTCCTTTGGTTCATTACAACTGTCATGAAGTGCAGAACCTGGCACTCTGAAATGTTGCCCTGCCATTACATGGCCTGGTGTTCAGTGAATAATTTTTTTAAAAAGCACCCCACCTTGGCAGTTAGGCAGGGTTATTTACAATTATTTTTTAGCAGTCCATTCTTTTATCACATCATTTGATGTTGTAGTTTGGTGTATTTTTTAAACATTTATTCTGATTCCTACCTTCAGTTACTCTGCTTAAATACACTGAAGAATGGTGAAATTCTGAACTAGGATAGTTTATTTGTTAATGTCGCATTCCTGTTTTCCCCTAAAAACTCATGCTAGAAAATCTTACTTGGCAATTTTATATTAGATATTAATTAAATAAAATACAAATTTAACAACTGAAAAAGAATGTTCTATTTATATAGCCCTTCAAATTATGTTCAGCCTTGATATAACTTGTTTGCATATTGCCCTCTTTGTTTTTATTCTCCATTGTGGATTATGTACAAGGCAAGCTGTTCTAGTCAGGAAGAAATATTAGGAATTTAATTTCTGCTTGTTTTCATCTCATTTAATTTTAAATTTGATTTTTAAAATTTATAATATTTCTAATTAATTAGTGACACAGTATGTGTGCATATCTTATAAATGAAAGTATACATATATGGTGAGTATGTACAGAATTTTATTTTTCCTATAAATCTGCAATCAAATAAAGGGGTGTCATCTTTCAAAACTGTTTTACATATTAGTAAATATCCAGCATTCCTCAATGAAGGGCAGTATCAGTTTTTTGGAGCATGACTTGAATCTTTTCTCTTAAAAGTACCCATTAGAAAAGGTGCTTGCCGTTCAAACAAAAATATGTTCTGTAATCTCCTGCTTATTTTAAGTCTATCAGCACCCTTCCTAAATAACCATCTTAGGACCATTGATATTGTCTTTTCTGATTGAAAGAATGTCCCGAAAGATTGAAAAGTGGAAGATAGAAGTCAGGGCAGGTGGTTATGCTAATTAAAACTGTATTATCTGCGTTTTGACTTTAAGTAGTGGTTTATGCATTGGGAAACTAGAAAACAATTTGCACAAATCCCATTCCTGAGAGGTCTAATTATTTTTAAGGAAGTTTAATAATTCTGACTAGACTGTCAGTCATAAGTCATACTCATTCAGTTGGCCTCTGGTGGTGATTTGTTTAAAACAGCCAAAGGACCTTATCATGTTGCATTATTCCAAAATATATACTAAGATTCAATGAACCAAAACTTCATTTCTCCTTCAGCTGCCATATTCCCAAATCCACAATGAATCTCTTCTATTTTTTTTAAAAGATAAATCCATTAATTCATTTTTACCCTAGGCATGAAATTAAACTACCATTTCCACAACCAAAAGCAAAAACCCATGGGGTCAATTAAAGTTATTGGTCTTTTTATTGATTGCATTTTATAATGTGTAAAGTATGGTATATCAGTTGCCAATATTTGGTTATTATTAAATTTTTCAGCATGTAAGCATCCACTAATTAGTAGAAAAGTGAATTTTTGCTTTATCTCAAAAAGTCAAATGGTGAACTTACAGAGAACTCTCATTTCAGAATAGCATCTTAAATCCTCATGTTATCTGACTATTAAAATCTATTAAATACAAAATTATTAAATTAACATCAAACATTTTCTACAAGTGCATTTTAGCTATAATAATTATTTTGGACAGACTAATATAAATACTTACTCAAAATATTACCTAACTTAGGAATATGTAATAAGAAATGTAACTTTTGAAATACACTTAATTACATATAAAATTAATGCTACATAATCTTGAATTGTGGTTAGGATATATTTTCCCTTCTGTGATCAGCACATCACAAATCTTGGTGAAAACTTTTGCATGATTCCCCAAAATGTCTTACCGATTACCTATTGTAATGAACAATAGCTTAACATATTTATGAAGTAAAAGGAAATCTGGGGTCTGTAGATTATTTTTATGAGTCAATTAAATAAAGATGTTAAATAAGCTATATTTTATTTTATTATTATTATTTTTTTAAGATTTATTTATTTATACATACAAGCTGGGGTACAGGCCAGAGGTGTGGGGCGGCGAGAGGGTTCACCAGAGACAGAGTTCACCAGGGAGCAGAACAGGCAGATCAGAAGTACACTGCTGAGGGGAGCAGCGGGCGAGGCAGGAGAGGTCTGCTGCACCACGTGGGATTCTCCCTGGCTGGGCATCGAACTCGCATTGCTGCTGCCGACAGCTCCACGGCGCAGTGCTTAACCACTGCGCCACCAGGGAGGCCCCAAGCTACATTTTAAATAACAAAAAAGACAGTAAAATATTCCATAAGTTTATTTTACAATTTATGTCACATTCCATCATACAACATATGCTATCCAAATTTCTATTACTATATACCTTGCCTCTGGCTCTTTTTCTTTATTTCTGTCAACAGAGACTAAAATACTTACTTCTGTAGTAGAACAATGATGTCCCTGATGGCCACTTTTTCACCATACTACTATCCTTCTTCAGCTACCAAATTTTCAAACATAGATCACACACCCACAAAAATTATTCTAAATTGAAGATAATCCACCCCCCACTTTTACTATCAAAACTACTGTAGTTTCCATGTATCTTAAAACAGATATTACAATACGAACCCTAAGAGTGGGCTCTATGATTCTGATCATAGTAAGGGCTGCCCAAAAATGGAAATTATAATAAGGAGTAAGCCAAACCAAGTCCAACTTAATAATGATGTTTTCAAAAGGGAAAACTCTGATAGAAATGCATGTATTTTTCTTTTTTAAATTTTTTGAATGAAAATTAAGTAGTAAGAGTTTACAGTTGAGGTACTGTCAGGAAAGAAAAGTACAACATTAATAATAAACTGCATTGAATGAATACTGTATGCTAGAAATAATATATTTTATATAAATTATTTAATCATCACAAATGTTTTTTTTTTAAATCTCTTCTTTAAAGATTTATTTATTTATGCATACAAGCTGGGGTACAGGCCAAAGGCGTGGGGCGGCGAGAGGGTTCACCAGAGACAGAGTGGAGAGTGGATCAGGCAGATCAAGGGAAATACACTGCTGAGGGGAGCAGCGGGCGAGGCAGGAGAGTTCTGCCCTGCCATGTGGGAATCTCCCCAGCTGGGCTTCAAACTCGAATTGCCACTGCCCACAGCTCCACAGTGCAGCAATTAACTGCTGTGCCACCAGGGAGGCCCTTTAATCATCACAAGTGGTTTTAAAATAAATATTCTTTATTATATGCAAGAAAACCCAAACAAAATAATTCACTAATTATCTAATCATTTACTTCAACTCTTACAAACCATTTGTATAAGTCACTCATAACTGAACTATAACCATGTTTAAATTATCAAGAAGACTGCTATATATAAATCGAATTTTGAACAAAGTGAGAAATTACAAACTCCAAAAACTCCTATACACCTACTGTACACTTTTGGCACACTTAATATGCTAAGCACTGCGTTATGATCTTGAAAAAAATAAGAATAAAATCCCAAAATGCTTTTTTGGGTGACCCCAGATCAAAAAATTCTCAACTCACTGGAGGAATAGTTAGATTCTGTGTGCTAAGTGATGAAAGGATTCATGGTAAAGAGGCCATTGGTTCACACATGAAATATGTTATGATATTGGTAGTGGGAGAAGGGTTTGATTTGGTTTGTGTAATAAATGGATTTTGGCATCTATCTCATTTTGAATATGAGTTGATAGAGGAAGGGAATAGGAGAAGGTATTTCAGATAGATGAAATATTCAGATTTAAGAGATAGCATGAAATGCCCACAATTACACATCACTATGTAAGGAACTAAATTAAGCATGAAAAGTAGACAAAGAAAAAATTTCCCAGAGCTAATATTCATGGTGAGGAGTTTGGAATATCAGAACAGGGATAAAATGACTATAATGTGAACTGAGTACTACTATCCAAAAACCAGAAATTAATTTTTTAACAGAAGTCAGCTTGATTGTTGCAATAATCAAGATAATGTAGCCTTAGGATTTGAAATGAGACAGTTGCAATAGGGTGTAGAAGCAGAACTCAAAAGTTTTCAAAATAAAGTTAGAATGTACAATTGAGAGCACTTGGTGACTGATTCTATGCGGTATAAAGAAATGTTTTTTGATGAAGTTCCCAATATTACAAATAATGTAGAAGGGAGGATAATGAGTTTCATTTGAAGGTCTCTGAATTTGAGATTCTTTGGAACATAAAAAGAGATATGTAGTAGTCAATTTTGTATGTACTATAAAAATCTAGAAAACTAGAAAGAGAATCTACAATAATAGCTAAATTTTGAATATGAGACTAATCAGCAGAATAGAGTATTCAAAGGAAACCTGAAAAAACATTGGATATATGAATATGCAGAATTTAACAGTCATTAAGAAAAAAAAAGTAAATAATAGGTAATGAATCACATGATCTTCATAACAATAAACTAAGGGATGGAAAAAATTACAAGTTGAAGAAAATGCTAATTGTGAAATAGTACAATGGTCCATTATGATAAAGGTAGTAGACAAGTGATTCATTGAGTTTGGCATTTAGATAATTGAAGACCTTAATGAAACAGTTTCAGTGAAGTATTAAGAACGAAAGTCACATTTTCTGGGTTTTGTGAATTTAAAGAAGTAGTAGAGCAATGAGTATAATACTTTTTCAAGAACTTAAGCATGAGAAGTGCTAAAAGTAATATAACTTTTATTGGTTACATGTTTAATGTTTTCTTGAACTTTTTTGTTGCCTTGTGATCTGAATCTTTTTAGCACTTCTGCATAGAATCTATATTTAGATTAGAGAGGTGGCTTTAAAAATAATAAATCTGAACACCTAGATGATGTAGTGGTTAGTTGTTACTGAAAAATAATAAAAGGGTGAACATTAGGCAGATAATTAAATTCTCTTCTGACTTTTTCAATAAAATAACTTTCAGTGATTTAATATTAGCTTTCTTTCCCCTTATATCCTTGCATTTTTAAAATGCAGTTTAGACAGCAGGTTTTTAATGTGTGTATCAATGCTCTTATATTTTATCCTACATATAATATTAATAGTATAAGTCATCTTCAATAGCTAAGGATTAAAGATTGTATCCTGTATGACTTAGAATTTCTAAGTTTTAAATCTCATTATTCCAGGAGTTAACATAAAATCTTTATCAAGTTACTTAGCCTCAGTTTTCTGTTTTGAAAATGTTAATTAACTTCAAATACGGTGATAAAGATTAGAAAATAATAGTTTGTGCAAAAGTTTTGCATAATTTCCCAAATAATATACTTTCAATAAATTAAATTTAAATCCCTTTTTTAAATTGTCCCAGCAGAGTGACTGAAATCTGAGTAATAGCTTCTATTTTTTTTTTTCAAAAATAAAAGCTTTTTCCAATGCTTGGTAGAATATACATTTCATAGCTAGGAAAATAAATGTCTTTTAAAATGATTCCCCTAAAATATTTTTGTGCAACTACTTCTTTACATGATAAAATATTTTAATAATCTTAAAGTAATGTTGTACAACCTTATTCAAATGAGAAAATAAAAATAGCATTTGTATGTATAATAGTTAATTCTAGAGGGTGAGATAGTTACCTGTTATTGTTGATGTATTTTTTTTATTTTTCATATATTCTTGTTAGGTAGTATGAAACAATATAAAAATGGGGGAAATATAAATTGAATTTGTTAAAAATGCAGTCTATTTTCAGATTTTTCTAACCTAATAACAAACCTAGTTTTAAATATTGAAAACTGTAATGAATCTTTGAGTTTCAGAATTTTAATGTAATGTAAGAACAGTGTTTGCAGTTGTCTTGGATACCACAACACAACATCAAAACAATATCAAGGGTCAGCAACACATTGAACAAGTTTCTTGATGCATTTAAGACAGAGGTTTAGGGTACAAATTGAATGAAATTCTCCATTCATTCCAACAGTTTTCTTGGGAATCAATATGCTCTATAGTGGATTCCTGAGTAGATGTTGAGAAAACAGAGCATCTTCCAGACCACACTCGGGTTGGAGGGCAATGCTGTGAATTACCGGACCTTGCTCATTATACTCGCTGATTAGAACCCTGCTGGCCTCTGAACTCCCCGGAGAGACTAGAAATGGTTCAGATCTGAATGCCAAGCAGAGGTTTCAACTACCTTTGCACCAAAGAGTTGGGATCAGCATCCTAAAGGACTTTTGAACCTAAACATGCAGAATACTACTTGGGCACGAAGACCTATGTATATAGGACATACAATGAAACAACCCAAAAATTATCCAGAAAAATAAAACTGCTGAAAGTGACCAAAAACTAAAAACTTGACATGGGCTAAAATGGAGGATAATTTGTGGATTTTCCCATGATTTATTATAATAAATCAGTAGTCATTGAAGATAGCTTTACAGTCTTCTAAGTATATTTTATCTTATTAGATACTAAAAATAAAGTCCTTTAAGTAGGAAAAAAGGTATTATAAACATTTTACAATAAAAAATAGAGAATTAAGAGACATAGGAATTAAATGATTTTCCCAAACATTAAAAAACCTGTAGTTAGTAGACATATTGTTGAATCCAATTAATCTCAGCTATTTGAGCTAATTATGAGGAAATCTGAAATAGACTACATCAACGCATATTCTATATTCTTGAAAAATTGGTAATGAGGGATTCAAATTGTGGATACTATGTTTAATTAAATTTTCTACTCCTCAAATTCTTTAAAAATTATGTGATACATAATTGTTATCTAAAAAGAAAAGACAATAAACTTTTGAATTATTCAAGTTACATATTCTAGGTATACATGAGCAAAGGAGTAGTGATAAGCACCTTTCTCATTCATATCAGTTTAGACTTTGCATGAGGGAGCATACAACGACTGTCAGAATTCACTCAACTGCTGCTGAAATGCCTGCCAGCCTGCTTCATGCTATTCTTAAAGGAATGAGCAAAAAGAAAAAGAAAAAGAAAATAGCTCTAGTCATTTCCAAAGCTTAAATGGAGCCTTGCCAGACTTCTGGGATACAGAATGGCTTGACGAATTTCTCATCTGTCACTTGACCTGCCCTGATATTCAAAAAACTTTATATAAATCCTTATAGATGTAGATTTAAGGCCAATAAGTGACTCTACATATAATAAAAAAAAATAACCTACCTTATATTGCCACAGCCAATATAATTTATCATAATTGGGGGCATTATAAAGGGTATTCAACTGTATCTTTGAGGACACAGATCTTCACCATCCCCGTAAATGCATTGCAAATGTGTTAAATGTGGAAACCTTCAAATATATGTATAGTAATACTTCAATTGAAATATGGAAGAGTTGTAAGCAATCACTAGAGATATTACAAAAATATTGTATTTATCATGGTCAAAACTATTCCCAGATAACTGTGATGATTATCCAAGGTACCATATTTTGGGAAGCTTGGTTGCTGGTAGATTGGTAACATTTTAGGAAGACTAGTATCAGAAGAAAAGGTCATTACCAATGATTTTTTTGAAGTGTCAATATTCTTTTGAAATATCCAGAAATAAGTCTCATATTCCCCTGAAAACAAAGTGGGTGAATATGCACTCCATATATCCACGCATACTCATCAATATCTCTTTAAAGCAGACTCTAATCGTTTTGTCAATTTGATTCTTTTCCAGAATTACCCTTAATATTCAGTAATATGCTCTCATCATTAAAGTAAGCTAACAGGTACTTAGGGTAGGAAATAAAACCAGTCAAATTATTTCTGTGGGGTAACTGGGACAAAAGCTCCCTCTTAAAATATTGTAAATGAAGAGATGTTTCCTCCTAATTACACCACTTGCTTCATAGACCATAAAAATTCCTGACTGAGCAATGATGGAAATCAATATGCCACCGAAGTAAAGGTTATATAGGAATTGAGGAAAACATCTGATAATGTAGATGATTCTGGCTGAAGTATCCAGCTCTCCTCTATCCAGTAATGGTTGACTCAAATCAAATATACAATTGATCAAAGTGTTTTCTTGCCCCCACAGAACATAGAGCAGAGTTTGTGTACAGGATCTACATAAATATCTGCATGGCAAAGTCAAACTTAATCCAATTCAACTTAATTTAATTTAAACTAATTAGTTTAATTTAAAATGGAGCTTCTTACAATTATTTTGGAGAATTTTTGAGTTTAACTGGCATAGGTCCTTTTACTCTTCAAATAGACCATACTTTCTGGGGGCCTCCCTGGTGGCGCAGCAGTTAAGTCCTGCGCTGTGGAGCCATCGGTAGCGATGACGCAAGTTCGATGCCCGTCCGGGGTGATTCCCACATGGCGCAGCAGACCTCTCCTGCCTCGCCCGCTGCTTCCCTCAGCAGTGTATTTCTGTCAATCTGCCTGTTCTGCTCCCCACTCTGTCCCTGGTGAACCCTCTCGCCACCCCACGCCTCTGGCCTGAAACACAGCTTGTCTGCATAAATAAATAAATCTTTAAAAAAGAAAAACAAAAACAAAAACAAATAGACCATACTTTCAGGTAACCAATTGCTCAACTTAACAGTAGTACTAATTTTACAGTGAGTTGGTCTAGTCTAATAGCACATTCTTCTAAAAAGAAAGCAACACCCAATTTTAAGGAGCAGAGAGTTTATTTTGAAAAGGCAGTTTGCCCTTGAAGTAAACAAAAATGGATTTTCAATCAATTCCCTGAATTCCTAATTTATATAACTTGTAATTTTAAAACCATTCTACTTTTAAAACATGTATTTCAATTAGTTTAGATTTGCAAAATGTTTATGTTAAGTATATACAGCAATGTCTTTTATATTACAAAAACCATATAATTATATTTTTCAGACACGAAAAATGAATTAGTGCTGCGTTATAAGTGGTGACAAATTTTCTTGTTTGTTCTAATTTCTTTGAATAGCTACAGTGAGCTTCCCTGGCACAACTCAGAATAGCTCATTTGGCTATGAATGCAAAAACTTCAGTGAGTATGAAGGGACCAATACTGTACTAAGGAAACAAAATAACATTTTTAAGATCCTGGAAGACAAACACTGGTATCAAAAATTCCCCAGTAGGGTACTAAATATGGTTCAGAATTACTAGTGACAGTTAAAGTACTTGCCATATTCACAAAATATGATGAAGGCTAAAATTTTTAGAGCTAAACCAAAAGGTTGGATTTAATAAATTCAAAAGTAGTTAGTCACATCAGGACTATCAAAAATATTAATGGGAAATTTGGGTGAATTAAATATCTTCTCATCAGAATGTGATGATGTTGTTTCTACTTTGTTTTCTTTATATGATACATACAGTCCAGAAACTGTATTTAAGAATTATCTCGACAAACTGAATACCTGTACAAATTTCCAAGAAGGTGAAGGGGAAAAATCGCAAATTAATTGCAATATCTGAGACTGATAGGAAATGATAATAGATTTCAAATGTCAGCAGTCCCAGTGTGAGAAATGGGTGAGTTTCACTCCACAGGATGATGTTAGAAAAAGTAATTAAGGCCTCCCGGTGGTGCAGCGCTTCACCACTGTGCTGTGAAGCTGTTGGCAGCTGTAATGCGACTTGGACACCTGGCCGGGGAGATTCCCACATGACGCGGCAGACCTCTCCTGCCTTGCCCGCTGCTCCCCTCAGCAGTGTATTTCAGTCCATTTGCCTGTTCTGCTCCCCACTCTGTCTCTGGTGAATCCTCTCGCTGCGCCACACTTCTGGCCTGTACCCCAGCTTGTATGCATAAATAAATAAATCTTAAAACAAAAAGTAATCAAAACAACATTATATGAAGTGGAATATTCTAGCCATCAGATGTATTTTTCAAACGAAAAAGTTATTCCCAATCCGTAGAGGAGATAAATTAGAATTCGGGATCATATAAATATTTGTAGAAGAAATGTTTCAGATATTAACTTCAACTAGATGAACTTAAATGGCCCTTCTTACACTAAAGTTCTCTGACTATATAAAACTTTTTATAAATATGTCTTTACCATCTGGAATGACTGCCACCCTCATGTTTAATTGGGACAGCCTATCAAAATCTGAGGTCTCTTTTCAGATGGAAATGTTTTTAGTTAATTGAATTTCTTATTTTAACAGAACAGATTCCTGTAGTCCTCATGATTGCAGTGAACCTTCTGTGATATTTCTTCTGTTAAAAGAGCTAAGTAATTTCAAAATGCTTTGTCTAATTATCACATTAATCATCTACTGTACAAATTGTATAGTCAAATTTTTTGTCATCAGTATTTACTAAAAGTCCGTTATATATAAGGCAGATATAATATTCTTTGAATTAAGAATAGTGTTATAAGTGTGCTATGAGGAAAATGTAAAGAAAAAGAAAGAATAAAAGAAAAACAACTGTCTAATTGAGCATCATAAATAGCTTCATGTAGAATAGGGAAACGCTACTTAAAATAGGTGTGAGAGATGAGAATTGTTTGAGTTGGCAGAAACAAAAAAATTTGAAGTATTGGGAACAGCTGGAGGACATGAAAGGAGGAAGAATATAAGTTATATAGTATATTGTGGCTTTATTAAATTGAAAATTAACTGTGAAGATTGGAGGATATCAAATGGTTTTTCTAAGGCACAAACATTTTATTCATCTTATTTTCACTCCTTACAATTTATTGTTAAAATTAATTTATTAACCAAAATGAAATTATAATTTTATTTTAAAAATAAATTTATAATTTTAATTGTGGTAGCATCAGTAGTCTCTCCATCAGGTATCTCATCCGTAGAGTACACGCCACCAAATCAACCAGAGTCCACTACCACAGATAGCCCTTTGTGCTTCCTCCCCTCTTTTTTCATTCCTACTCCTCCAACATTTCATACTTAATTGCATAAGCAGCAAGGACATAATTAAGGACTTTGAATAGGTGAGCCATGTATTGTCAATTAGCAAAGTTAATTGTATGAATTTTGTGGCATGGCTTAAAAGGGGAGAATTCTGCCTTCAGAATTACTAGTTATAAGGTTATTAAAATTGTCTGGCTGAGAAGTTTAAAAATAAGGTAGTGCTAGTTGTAAAGAAGAAATAGGTTCTTTGATCCTAAGTCATGTCTTAAAATCCTGTAATGCTTTTGGTTAGAAAAGATCTGGTAAGAAGTTATCTTGTGACCGTTTTGGCCACCAAATATAAAGACATAGATTTTATCTTGAGAAGGACACACAGATATTCTTGATAATAAAAAAAAAAAAAAACACTTGCTTAGAAATACTATTTTATGAAAAGGAAACAATTGATTTGCTTTATGGTGCTTGTTGTACTTGAATAAATAGCCCCAGTCTATATGGCTCTTAAGAAAGAAGTATTTATTAAATATTTGAGAAGCTTCACTGGTGTGAAAAATGATTATGACTACTACAGCAAGCAGTGAATGAATCTTTATAAATAGAATGTTTAATGTATTTAATATCAAGTGCTGAAAGGGTTTTCATTTTATCCCTAATGTACTGAAAATGTTTTAAACTATGACATTTGATAGGTCTTGTCACAATTCTTTCATTGACCCCACAAGACCACCATTCTGTTCATTTCTCTCAGTGCATTCTTGCTTATAATAATGAGCTGAAAAACAGCCCAAGTCATCCAAGGTTTGTATAAATGAGAAAGAACTATATAGCTTTAACATTGAGAATTCAATGGACTGTTCATAGAACTACTTAAAAAAACAGTATGACAACATGTTTTAGAGCTTAATCACGTATGGATCAAGGACACAAAACTATTCATGTGGCATGCTTTTTATACTAATGTAGTCCTTGGAAACTTTATTTTCCAAGTCATGAAAAATCTGTTTTCCGACATATTATCAAGTTAATAAAATGAAATTGCATGCATGCCTTACTTTTCCCCCCATCATCATCCACATTATTAGAAAGTGAGTGTCATCATCAAGTAGGATTTATTAAAAGCTTGCATGCACTAAGTGCTTACATTTTAAATTCAAGTGAGGATTCTCTTACATATTTTATATGCATATTTTGCCAGTATGTCTAAAATTGAGCTTTTATGGAAGTTTTAAACTCTGATGTAATTCCTGAATTATTTTCTCCTATCCCTGGGTGTACATTATAATAGAATAGCATAACATAGAGTAGAGTGGTATGTTTCTGTTACTTGCTAGTCAAACTGAGATCAATGGACCACAGTGTCATAACCTGGAAGCTTGTTAAAATGCAGTATCACAGGCCCCAACCCACCACTACTGAATTGGAAACACTCCATTATATCCCCATGTGATTCAGAAAGTTTGAGAAGTACCACTATATTTTGTTTCCATTGTAATCTAGTTCAAAATCAAATTATTATAGACAAGTTTTATAACAAGACATAACTTAAGTGCACTTCAATTTGCTGTGAATTTAAAATATAACTCCACTGATGTACAAACACGAATATTTTTATCCACAAGATAGTTGAAGGTTATTATATAAATTAATTATTACTTAAGTGATATTTGCTGGGTGTAAGTCTAGCATTTTCTTTGATAAATATCCAGGGATGCTTTCACCTTTACAAGGTGATATTTTAAATAGTGTCACAGGCTAAAGAAATGCAACACAAATTCATCATGAATAGGACTGGACAGTATAGGACAGTAGAGAGCACCAGCTAGATGGTGAGAAGAAATGGCTTCTTTTCTTAATTCTATATTAGTGATGTGTTTTGAGGCAAATTGCTTAAACACTTTCAAGTCTCAGTTTATTTTTATTTAAGATGATGGAATGAGTCTGAATTAGGATATATCTAATGTTTTTTAATTGTAAAACATTAAGGATAAAGTTCACAATAAGAATTTTTAATCATGTGTGATATAAGTACACATTTAGATCTTGATATAAATAAGTTTGCACAGATGTAAAAAGACAAAGGAATTAATATTAAATCTATGAACTTTGGATTCAGACATAGCTAGTCATAAATCCAAGTGCTGCCATTTCCAGAAAGCTGTTTGGCACTAACAACATGCTTTACCTCTGTAATTAATATCTCCATATAATTGTTGTGAGAATTATCAATAGATGAGATAATATACCTAATATCTTTCCTGATATAGTGTCTTACACATAATGATCATTACTAGTGGCTACTATAATTACTTTTCATCTTCTATAAAACAGTAAAATAGCAAAACTTTAACAGCGCTTTGACAGTGCTTTAGAGGACATTATATTTGGACTTAAATATACATTATTTCCTATAACATTAGTATCTACATAATATAAATGGATATTAACTTAAAAATAGTTTCACAGCCTTAAGTGATATTCTACAGATAATCAAGTAGGCTCTTATTTCAACATTTTCTAAACCGTGCTCATCTAGTATGTTCCATATTTAGAATAGCAGTTCATTGTTCTATGTTCTTTGATATTAATAGTGGAGATCTGGTGGATTCTGAGGGTAGGAAGTAAATAAAACATAGATCTATGGTTTCAAATAATGACAACTAAGTGTGATCACCTGTGAAGATTTTAAAGATTTATTTTTTTTTATTTATACATACAAGCTGGGGTACAGAGGCATGGGGCGGCGAGAGGGTTCACCAGAGACAGAGGGGGTAGCAGAACAGGCAGATCAGAAATACACTGCTGAGGGGAGCAGCGAGCGAGGCAGGGGAGGTCTGCTGCACCATGTGGGATTCTCCACGGTTGGGCGTCAAACTCGCGTCGCCGCTGCCGACAGCTCCGCAGCGCAGCGCTTAACCGCTGCGCCACCAGGGAGGCCACCACCTGTGAAGATTTTAAAGCTACCTATGCACAGGTCCTGCTTTCTGAGTTTTCAAAATAGTTGGTCTGGGTAATTTTCAGGAGTTAGGATTTTTAAAGTCCTTATGTGATTCTGTTGTGCAGCTTTGGTTGAGAATCTATGGTGCAGATAAGCTCTTGAATTCATTATTGGCAAACACTATAAATGAACAGAATATATTGACAGATTTCTTAAACAGATGAAATTCAAGCCCTGTCAACAACTTATATGTGAGTACACTTATTATGCACAAACATGCTCACCCATCAAATCTGAGGGAATACTTGGTAAATTCATAACAGCACATTTGCAGTGAAAAAAAAATCTAAACAACAGCAGAAAAAGTCATTTGAGGATAATTACAAAGTAGAATCTCATCACTTTCTTGTATGGTTTGTTCTTACAAGATCTTTCTATTGCTTCATGTGGTATCACTATCTCTTCATTTCACAAATATGTTCCTGCTGCTTTTGATCTTACAGAAATTCAGGATATACATAGGGACAGTCATAAAACTTATATTAGGCTATTCTAATTACATTAGGCTATTTTAATTTTTAAATAGTTGAATTATTTACTATTTAACTATTAAATTTTAACTATTCAATTAGATTTTCTAAATTTGTGATTTGGATTTTTTTTTCTTTGTTGTTAGCATATCTAACAATGTAACTGTCTAAAGTTGAGTAGGGTATAGTTGCTTGTTTGCAAATAAGGAAGATGCAGAAAATTTTCCATAATTTCATCAAAAGAAAGTAGAATAAGGCAGTAAATTATTGCAACTGACACTTTATAATACAAAAGAATTAATTTACCCACATGTTACATGAGTCATATCTTTTTTAAAAGACTTTATGATTAGCAGGTGTTTTGAATGTGAATCTTGTTTTGCAAAAGTATTTTTTTCAGTATAATTGAATTTTCTGCAGATATATTTTTGTTAATGGTATTTAAACTGGTTGATATTTTTTTTTTTGCTAAAGTAGGTATTAGACATTTTTCAAGTCTTCTGATTCTTAAATTTAGACAAATAAATTAGTCTTAAATTGTGTAACAATCAACTCTAGAATTTTTGAATAGAACTATGTTATCTTTGTCTCATTTATCTATTTTTCTATCCTACAAATTTGTGTATGCACATATTTGTAAATATGTAAACTCTGGAAAGAGTAATTATCTGGATATATTTATGACATACAAAATTAGTTCATTCAGTTAAAAATTATAAATTTGTTTTTGATTTAACAGAAAAGAGAAGAAATAAAAATTTTTACATAAAAAGAAAATCTTCCTAGACCAACTAGTAGAAAAAATATTTTGGGATTATTAATATGTATGTGTACATGTGATTTTAAGAGTATAGAGAAATATGTAGATGTGTACATATATAAGTGCATAAACTCACACAATTTTGAGATATTTAGATATATCAGTATTTATTGACTTTTGCTAAAATTATTTAAAAAGTAAATCAGTGTTTTATTATTATGTACTAACTGGTAACTTTGATGTAATGAACATACATATCAGATTTTTAAAAGTTATTTAAATAAACTGCATTTCTATAAAATCTTATAAGGTTCATTTTAGTTAAGGAAGTGAAGGTATATTAATTGAATCAGAAAGCAAATCATTTTGGCAATGTTTCTTTCTCTTTAAATACTGTAATTCATTGATAAAGTGTGATAATACACAGTAGGGTGTGGACAAAATCTAAAATTACTCTGCTCCTGAGGATAAATAGAATCATGTGATTTAGCTCTTATTTTAAAGGTAGGTTAGTTATGATCCACAGAGAATAAGTTATGAACCCAAAAATGTATAGATATTTAAAAGGAGAGCCAAATATAAAAGTTGTATTTGCCTTCATATCTCACTTGCTACTTTAATTTCAGCAAGTCTATTTCAGTCTTTCTGATTTTCCTGTGCCACGACCCTAGAGAGCCTAATCCAGTATGCCATGTGTGTGTGTGTGTGTGTGTGTGTGTGTGTGTGTGTACTTACAAACATATATTTTAATTCTTCAGGCTTTTACTGGTTTCAAAAGTAAACATTGATTTTACTTCTGCTTAAAATGTACTGAAGTCTTAATCGTAAAAATTTAAGAAAAACATGTTCTTTGGAGTTATCTTTTAGACAAGTGTTTTAGTTAAAAACAATTTTAAGGGTCTCTCTGGTGGTGTAGGGGTTTAAGTCTCACACTATCAAGCTATCACCGGACACTCTGGCATGAGCTCAGTCCCAGCCAGGGATCTATCCCACATGGTGTAGCAGACTTCTCCTGTCTCACCTGCTGCTCCACTCAGCAGTGTATCTCAGTAGATCTGCCTGTTCTGCTCCCCACTCTTATCACTGGTATATCCTCTCAACCCTGCACCTCTGGCCTACACCTCAGTTCTTGTATGCATAAATATTTATAAATAAATCTTTTTTTAAGGTAACAATTCTTTTTCTTTTTTTTAAAGATTTATTTATTTATGCATACAAGCTGGGGTGCAGACCAGCGGCGTGGGGTGGCAAGAGGGTTCACCAGAGACAGAGTGGGGAGCAGAACAGGGAGATGGACGAAAATACACTGCCGAGGGGAGCAGCAGGCGAGGTAGGAGAGGTCTGCCATGGGATGTGGGAATCTCCTAGGCTAGGCGTTGAACTGGGTTGCCACTGCTGACAGCTCCACAGCACAGCGCAGCGCTTAACCACTGAGCCACCAGGGAGGCCCTATAAATAAATCTTAAAAAAAAAGTTAAGTCATATGTTTTTATGCAAGCCTATGATCAAAAATATCCACAATTCCAATAATTCTTATTTTGCTCAAATTTCAAATCAAGGATACAAGTCATAGTCATTAGAATTTACATGGCAGCCTATAATGTTCATTTTTATTTCATATTTGTCTCTCTTAATAAAATAAATACATTTAAGGAATGTACTTTTGAATATTATTTCTTATGATCTTATATATTTGATATGCAACTATTAAAATACCTCTTAGCAATTTACATAAAAATTTGTGATAACTATAATATTCTTGAGAATACAATAGGTAACATCGAATTAAATACAAAATATAGTGGGAATTTCTCTACATTCTAAACAATGTAAATGTGCTATTGCAGCTATCATTTTGGAAGATCTAGTTAATGCACAATTACAGTAAAGAATGTGAAAGTTCAGACTATTAAAAAGGAGACGAGAAAGTGTTCATTTTGTGCTCATGATACTATAGATTCAAAATCCTGAAGGAATCAATAATAAACTTTTAGAATAAATAAGAGAATCCGTCAAGGTGCATAGATACAATATCAACATACTTAAATCAATGTCATTGCTTTATACCAACAAAACCAGTTAAAGCTAAGAAAGCGAATCCCATTTAAAAATTATGAATATGGAAACCATATCTAGTAAGAAAGATATAAAAAGAATTACTGAAGGAACTTTTCAAGGAATATTTATTTCAATGGGAAAAAAACATTAGTGCCAAGAAGAGGTTAAAATGTTTATTGGTAATCATGGACCATGCAAAGGAGACCATTAGGAGTTATACTCAGCACAATACATATTCATAGGCATACATCTAAATTGCCTACAGATACCTAAAATAATGTGTATTACTCCGTAGCCTCATATTCCTCATATTATGTCCACTGGTGATGCTAAATAAACTGTCAATATCTAGCTATTTAAATAAAAAAATGGAATATAGTTTATAGCATTTAGCAACAAATTTGTAATTCTCATTAAAGATAAAACAGGACAGGCATTTCACCAAGTTTGGATTATCTCTATCTGGCCTATTTTCTTGAGCTCCATTTAAGGATTCAACTGAGTAGCAGTAGCTCATAGTTTGTAAGCAAGTCACATTGACAGTCATGGACAATCTAAGAGAATATGGAGGAGAGTTGTAATAACATCATCACTGTGGAGGGCTAATCATATACTACTTTATTCTTCCAGTCAAAATGAAAGTAGTACCTCCTGCTGCATCTCAGGCATATCAATGAAGCTGTGAAAAAAAGATGAAGCAAAGATCTCTATGCCATGAGATTTTTTAAGATTTATTTTTTAATTACTTTTTGGTGGATTTGTTTAGCTGCCTAGTTCTTTCCCTTCAGAATCCTGTAGAACAAATGATACTGATAACATTAAAAATATTTTGTAGAACTGTTTTTTCCCCTAAGAACACACTATAAGAGAAAAAATTTTCCAAGTACATCTGACATTGGAGTGTAAACAATTTCAGATCCTAACTAAAAGCTTACACGGGCACAAACACATAGACAAGTCCATATGCATTAGGTATAAGCAGACACCTATTTTCAACACACAATTTGTTTCCAAACTTCTAGTAAGTTGCTATTGTAACTAAGTACTGTTCTAAAGTAAAATAAATTTTGTACTGTCAGCACTATGCTTTAATATTCTATCTTTAAAATTTTGGGGGAGAAAAGCTCTCTCACAAGTACTATTTTTGGAGAAACACTGCAAAGTTAAACCAAAAAAAAAATATAAATGAAAAGCAATTTGTGATAGTTTCTCATAATCATTTTTACCATCATTGTAGTAACAGTAATTAAGCATGTGTTATTTTAATTTTTTGCATGTATCCTTATCCTGAGTATAAATAAATTGAAAATGTTCCATTTAAAATAAAGTGAGAAGACATAATGGACCGAGTCAATAAAAAACAAATCATGTCTTGAGATTATTATTTGATTTTTTAAATATTTTATTTATTTTATTTAAAAATCCTTATTAATTTAAAGACTCTCTTAATAAGGTATAGAATGGTATCTACTGCTGTACCACCCTAAATATGCCTAACCTTGTCTAATAAGCTATACAGTGGGATAAAATAGCTTATTAGTTAACATAAGGGATAAAAAATCAATAATATAAGATGCTAAATTTTAAGAAGTTTGAAAATGTGACATTCTCTTATATTTCTTTCATTTTTTTAAAGATGTAGAAATTTAAATGCAAAAAGTGGAAAAAATTAACATAAAAATTCAGAACTTCCTTGTCACTAATGAAAATTAAAATTGTATTCATTATGGAACTATTTTAAAATTGAATTTCAACCTGCCAGTTCTATCAGAAATGTATGATTTTATTTAAGTACTATATTCATTTTTTAATTTGCTGTAAAATTACTTACTACTGCACTATTAGTTACTAGAGACTATTCTGATTTCATCTGAGGCATCATTTAGTTTAGTAATATTATTGAACTATTGGTTGATTCATACTTTTTATTTAATTTGAGCCATCATTTATTAATCAAAATTTCTAACATTTGAAGGTTTTTATCCTCTGATAAATAATTAAGAAGAGTCTGAGTAAGTAATACAGTATTCAGGAATCTCTTGTTGACTTGATTTATCTCTAAATATATGAACAAGCATAAACTTTGCATAATTTTAATGTCATACCACTAAATAACGTTTTATTTTTCTAAGATAACCAGAATGTTAACAAACAAACAAAATTTACAGCATTTATGTATCACATAAAGTAAAACTATTTTGTCCAAGTCTTGGAAAATGCATATTATAATTCTATCAAACTGCAATAAGTTTTGATGGAAGTTTAATTAGATTGAACCTTCTTGATAAATAAGTTAAATGATTTTAAAAATGTCTTGATTTAAATAAAATTTACTCTAAGTTGGGATATATGTTTTCTGAATTTAATTCCAGTTTTCCAAAGCAACAAAAAAATCAATAAAAAGACTTTAGTGTTATAATCAGCAAACAGAGCAGATTTTAGAAATACAGAGCTAATGTCATGTACTAAATGTCATAGTCATGAGTACATATGAGATGGCATAAGTCTTACTATCAAACGTATATTTTGTAGCTCTCAATTATTTAGATCATAGAATAAGTTAAAGTTATGGAATTTGAATCATGTGTTAGACTGAAAGAAAAGAGGACTAGTAATGGTGCAAACTTTCAGTGGACTCTATTTTAGTTGATTTAAAAAAAATTAATCAGGCGCCTTCGGGACAAAGGGAATTGTATTTGAAGTGGACTATTTTATTACTATTTTGAAATGAAATAAAGATTTTTTTTTAAACTAGTCAATTATCTGAAAATGAGAACAGAAGTTCCACCTTGACAAGCAGAATGTCTTAAAATAAATACTGGGGGTGTATTAAAACTCATTAGAAAATGCATGGAAAAAATTTCCTGTTTCACTTGACAGCTCACTCTAACGCATTAGCAGCTTCCTCCTGGGTGTTGGAATTAATTCTGCCACAAATATATTTAGTACCTTTCAGGTCCCTTCCCCAGTAGGTTTCCACACTTCATTCTTCAAGTTATTGCTGCTTTTCTGCGTCTCGTGCTGTGTAGAGAAATGATAAGATATTGAAGGAAACCGATTACTTTGGATAGTCAACATAATCTATTCAATTGTTTTTGGTACCAGAGCTTCCTTTCCCCAAGGAATTCTTTGAGAGTTGCTTTGCCTTTGCTAACCTTGCCCCAGGAAACAAATTTGTATCAATTGTCATGCATTCTGTTTCTGTATGAGATGGAATTGGACTAATATTGCTGCTGTCACTCATTCTCTTAGGAGCACTTTGTTTCATACAGTATGAATTAAGATTTTGAGATATTCTTTAAAGAATAATATTGAAAGAGGGCATGTTCTAAAAATTGACTATTTACATGATTCTGACATATACATGCTTCCTCTTTCTGTTTATATTGTTGCCCAAGATCAAATGATCTAATTTGCCTTTGTTGCAATCATGTATTCTTTTCCCTGATAGGATTTGGGGGAAATTTCTGTTTAGTGAAAATAAATGGAAGCTTACAGAAATCATGAGACTTTCAGACATTACCTTTAACTATAATTAGTTGTTGCTAAACAGAGTCATATACTTTTCAAGGGTTTATGATCATAGCTAACATATTTATAGTCTTGCTCTTTTTGATATATCTGTTTATAAAGAGGAAGGGTGATTATTCTTTGTTCTTTGATTGTCTCCCTTTAGGAAACTTTAGACAAATGGTTCAGTGGTGTAACCTGACTGAATATGGGCCTATTGTTCTTTGCCAACCTATAGCAGTGACAGTGGCTTAGGCATCCATCCATCCATCCATCCATCCATCCATCCATCCTTTCATTATTTTTTTTTAATTGGGGTAACTTTGGTTTACAACACTGTGCATGAGGTGTAAATTCACACCTCTTCAGATGTGTATTACCAAGCTACACCCATGGCCAAGACATTCATAGTCCTCCACCATCGGCTATTGAGGGTGGGAGAAAAGCTTTATTAAATGACCAGTAACATGAAGGTAGGAGCAGGTTCCAATCTGCCTTCTCACAGAATTCTCTCCATAAGGTGAAAGAAGGGAAATTCCCAATGCATAGGTTTAGTGTCTGTTCATGGCAGTTCTGAAGTGCCGTCAAATGCTCATTTGGCAGTGATGGTGTGGGAGTGTTTACCACTGTGGATTTGGAGGTTTTGATGTTGTAGGGTTACTCCTAGTTGCTTCTTCTAGGGTTGTCTGTGTGCCCTACAACAGAACTGCAAAATAACTTGGTAGAAACTGCTTTGACCAGTTTCTGCATGTCAGGTTTCTGCTGACCTTGCAAAAATAGACCTGCAAGGGTTTGTGAAAAAAAAAGGAGGCAGGGTAGATACATGATATAAGAGAACAGTGGGTTTGCTTAGACCATTCCTAGTTTAACATGCTTGGATTTTGCAAAAGTCCCTGACCATTGTTTCAGTGGAGGTAATATATATTTCATTGTTCATTGGTCAAACTAAACCTCCTTATATAGCTTTAGCCCTTCACTTCTTTACTGCGTGATTGAATAATAGATGAGGACTACTCACCTAGCAAGGTAGAATACAAGTCCTAATGATTTAATTAATATCATTTTTTGGAGTTTAGCAGATTTTATTGGAATTTAGCAGATTATATATATATATAATGTATATATATATATATACACACACTATATATAGTATATAATATATATAGTATATATAATATATACTATAAATATATATATAATATATATACTATAAATATATATATAATATATATACTATATATGATATTATTTATTAGAAAAAGAACTTCATGAACTTTATTGTTAATGCAATTTTATTGTAAAACTTCACTTCTAGAAATAGATAACTTTTCGAATCTACCATTTATTATATTACTGTGATATATGAGTACTATTTCGAAAGTACATTTATAACATGAGAGACATTGATGAAGAGAAATATATATATATATTATCTGCTATATATATCCATATATATGGAAAATTTAGATTTATTTAACATAGATCTATTGAATGGGATTACATTGAATATATATTATATATCTGAAAGTACTATTGTTTTGGTCTACAAGTGAGACTGCTCTTTTTCAAAATATATTGAGTTGCTATTCCATTTCAATTTAAAATTACTTTAATTAGCTCTTGATCGAGGTTTAACTACTATTAATTGTTTCTCTATTTTTCTAATCATTTTTCTTTCTGGTTCCTAGATTTTTCATTTGTAAAATAAATAGATTGAACAGAAAATCTCAAATGCACTTTCATGCTCTAAACTTCTTTGATTTATAACTGTGCTTATACACTGTATCAAGCTCATAATTAACATTTGCTCTCTCAAAGAATGATTTCAAAGCTTTATAAGGTCTAAATAAGATTATTTCTTTCCTAGCCTTTTCAAAATCCAAGCATGCCTAATATTGAAAGATTAAAATCTGACCTTAAAGTTGTTTTGATAATCATTCTCCTTCTATTCATGAGCAGGTGACATACACAATGCATATGCAATTCATTCTACCCATCTTCACAAAAGAATCAACTTTAGTAATCAACTTCAATTGTGTATACCTTAGAATCAGATTCACAACTATACTTTGGTCCAGATGTGGTTGACATAAAAATACAGTTCTTTATCTTCAACAATAGCAATAATTTCCTTCAACCGTAACAGCAATTTGTTAATTGTCTACCTCCATCCCATGCAGTGTTCTAGGTGTGGGCAAATAAATAATAATAACTATCAGCGGTGTTTTTCCTCTCCTTCATTGGAGTATGATATGTGGTTGGAATGATGGATAGGACCAGATAATAAACAAATATTGAATAAATTAACTATATAATGCTACAATAACATTTTTGAAGATTTTTGAAAACTCTGAAGTGTTTTCTCTGTGAAGAGTCAGCCCTTTTCACCTCTTTTTGAATGCTTGACAACAAATGGGATTTTCAAAAATAGTTGGGAGAGTAGATTTGTCAAGTAAGGACTAGTTCAACTTTTTCTGGTTTCCATTGCTGATAGACTATAACTGGTATTCTTAAAGCTTGCTTAAGTTAGAAGCATTGGGTGTACCCAAACTAAAGGATTGCCCCCAACAAAGAACAACACCCTAGAATCTGCATTTTAAAGAAAATCCCAAAGTGATGTGATACTCAATGACATTTGGAGCTATTTGCAGTAGATATTTTGCACCACCAATTTTTTCAGCTTTTCCTCTTTATCATAACAAATGACCTATCCCCAATGCACACACATAATAGTGATACATATACACTCATCTACATGCATCATCACCAGGATTTTACATTTTCTTCTGACTGAATTTCCATCCTAGCAAAAATACACTTCTCCCCTGCTATTTGCTCTTCTGTCTCAAATACCACGTTGGTCTCCTAGTGAAAGTTCTTTGTCCCTTCAAAGCACAAATAATAGTTATCTCCTTAGTGATGTCATGGCACAGAAGTGCATTTTCCTTTATGATCACATAGCATTATCTGTATGTCTTTATTATAACATTTGTTTTGTGTATTTTATTTTTCTTTAAACTAATATTTGGTCACCTTTTAATCAAAGCAGGTAAACCTACCAAAATTGGAGAACTTATCAGAATGTCAGAGAACATAGCAGTGAATCAGAGAAAGTTTTCACAATAATGGCTTAAGAAAACAAACTCATATTAATAATGAAAGTTAAGTGCAATGAGATTTATTAATTTTGCTAGCTGAAAATGAAGGTACAGCTCAGTCAAAACTACTTCCAATTTCTTATTAATAGTTTCCTCCCATCTGAGTCATTAGTGGGGTTTAGTGATCAACTAATGTGCTGTTACAAAATATTTTTTTAAAGGAAATACTCTATGAACAGTTCAATGCATTTTTAAAATTTTGATTTACTAGTTTTATATCATCTTTCTCTAATAGATGAAAACTTTTCTTAAGTGTTTGCTTAAAATGAACATGTTCTATGGAATTTTTCTTCTCTCTTTATTTACCATATGTTTACTCATTAGACCCCAATGTAATAATAGCTATTTTTGTGTTGCTTGTCTTCAAGATAAAAATTCTGTAATTCCCAATTTATTTCCCTTGAGATTATTTTGCATTACTGTTTCATGAACAAGCTCCTTCAGATCCTTTTGAAAATCAAACCAAAATTACAAATTAGGTTTTTGTCCCAATCCTATTAAACTGCAGTTTGACAGTTTTATTGTTTTTTTCAATCATACTTATTACTGAATTTCATGTAAGTCCCCTTTGAAAATATTCTATAATTTCCTAATTTGATTTCACCTTAGATATACATTTTTACCTTTTTTTTTATTGAGGTAATGTTGATTTATGTTGTGTTTAGAAATATATGATTACCCCTCTTCAGGTGCACCCACCACCAATACACCCAAAAGCTACCACCATAGTCCATTGTGTTCCCTACCCATTTTGTGCTTGTCCCTCCCTACTCCCCCAACCCCCACCAATGCCTCAGTTCTATTGTCAGCTTTGAAGGGTTAGTTTTTGAGCTTGACATTACCTGACCCTTTGTTTGGTTTCTCTATTTTCCACTTGTCAGTGATACCATCTTCTATCAAAAAAGATAAACACAGGTATATATTAAAGATTGAGACATTCATTATTTCTTCTTTCCACACACGCACATGTGCTATTTTATATATTTTTTTCTTATTTCTTTTCTTTCCTTCAGATTTCACATTGCTGTGGGGAGGTTCAGGAGGTTCACTTTTCATTTCATAGTGCTATATTATTATTATTTGTATATATAAGATAATATATTAACCATTGAATATAGGTTAGTGTATAAGTTTAAGAAAACTGTTGGTTACAAATTCTTAATTGCCTTTTTAATTTATATACTGACATAGATATTTTAAATTTTATTCACTGATCGCACTAATTGTAGACATCAACTGCTATTAGAAAATATATTCTCGTGATATTAAATATTAATAAAAATATTGCTGCTCTTAGAAAAGAAAAACTAATACCATTGGTCTTGCCTAGTATAGTTTAAGAAACAGTGTCAATGTAATTAGAAGAGAGTATTTATTTTTATTAAGCACCGTGTCCAAAGTCATACTTTTCAAAGAAGGAACCAAAAAGCATATTGATTACATTCTAATGTAAAACATTTGCTTCCTAATCTAATGTAAACGTTTTAATAAGAACGTTTATATCAGTTATGCTTGAAAGTTTATATAGCACTGAGGGTCATCAACATATTCATAATGATCTGCTTTTTTTTTTTTTAAGATTTATTTATTTATACATACAAGCTGGGGTACAGACCAGAGATGTGGGGCAGCGAGAGGGTTCACCAGAGACAGAGCGGGGAGCAGAACAGGCAGATCAGAAATACACTGCTGAGGGGAGCAGCGGGTGAGGCAGGAGAGGTCTGCCACACCATGTGGGATTCTCCCTGGCTGGGCGTCGAACTCGCATCGCCGCTGCCTACAGCTCCACAGCGCAGCGTTTAACCGCTGCGCCACCAGGGAGGCCCTCATAATGATCTGCTTTTATAAAAACATGAAAAGAAAGTGAGTCTTTTAGTGGTTTTGCCAAGAAAAATAGTAACAGTGTAATGTACAACAGCACTGTGGGCCACTGTATTTTATTTTACATAGTTATTGCTATAATTAAAGCCCAATCACAAGAGTCTCCTTTCTTTTGTTTTCCTTTTGCAAACCTGTCAATGGAGTTTTATTTTCCTTTACAATCTCCTTCAGGTGTTTGTGTCACATTATTACTTTCCATCTAGGGAGATCAATTATTGTATTGTTGATGGAATTAGTCTAATGCCTTTAATATGTGAAATGTTTATTTATAAGAAATTCAACTACTGTAATATTTAATAAAGTGAGAAGTCAATAAAATTTACATGGGCCATCTCTGTGCAAATGGCATTGTGACATAATTAGGGACTATTTATTTTATCAGTTAGCCACCAAATGCCACCCTGATATGTCTGTGTGTGAATATATTTTGTATTACTTTTTAGGAGGGAATGGGGGAGGGAATTGGCTCAGGTAAGTGAACTCTCAAAGGGGAAAAGAAAAAATAGGAGCTCAAGGAAATATTTTCTTTGTTTTTCTAGATATTATTTTATTTAAAGCAGACTTTGGAGAGTCATTATTAAGATTTATTTTATTTATTTATGCATACAAGAGCTGGAGTGTGGGCCAGAGGTGCAGAGGGTGGGTGGTGAGAGGATTCACCAGAAACAGAGAGGGGAGAACAGGAGGATCTACTGAAATACAATGCTGAGGGGAGCAGTAGGCAAGGCAGGAGAGGTCTGCTGCACCATGTGGGTTAGCTCCCTGGCCAGGGATTGAACCCCCATACTGCAGTGGCTAACGATAGCTTCATAATGCTAAGATTTAAATCCTTGTGCCATCAGGGAGGCCCTGGAGAATCATTCTTAAACATGGATATTAAGCAAACCTTCAGTGATAATATATTCCTGGCCACCTTAAGAAAGGAGAAATTTTGTTGGAAATATGTATTTATACAGTTTTTTCCTCAGTATACAAAACTAATCTAATACCCATCATTCCTATATCCATTGGCCCAACTACCTCACTATGCATCCATCATCTCCCTAACCAGCAGTCTGGAGTTATGGAGGTTGAAATTTAAACAGGGAGACACACAATTAGGACTTAGGCCATTGATAAAATAAGAAATAATTCCAATGACTTATTTAGTCAGAAAACATACTGAGGGTAATGCTCACCAGTGTCCCTCAGCATTGTGTGATCTAACATAGTTGTGTTACTGCCTTCCACACAGTCTCTGTCATAATGACAGCTTGGAATCTATTGTACAAGCACTGAGGGTGAAATGATTTTCTAATACCAAATATTTAGTATGTCTTAAAAACACGTATAATATGCAAGGTACATACTTCATGTAAGTTTTGTTTCTTAGTGTGGAGACTTTAAGTAGCACTCCATTTTCCAAAGATTGTCCTATGGTAATGAATTAGTCACTTTCATGTAGCTAGACTCAAGCCAGTGATTTGGAGTAATAGAATCTTTGTCTCATCAATCACATGAACCATTTAGTGCCCATTTCAAAGGCAGTTTTTAGTCTATTTCTAAATGTGTATTCTATTTTTATATTATGCCAATCAAATATGCTCTCAAAGGAAACTCAGTGAATGGCTCAATTATGGCCGTTGATGCCTTTCCCCTGAATTGCAGGAACAGTGTGTTTGAATTACTGTGGGCAAAACTTGGATGTTCCCTAAAGGGAAGAATAATGAAGGAGGGGAAAAAAACAGATTTGATACTGTGGATTTAGAGTTCAGTAATTTTGCTTAAATCTTCGTTCCCTTGTCTATAAAGTAATAACATTCACTTAAAATTTACCTACAATTTTAGGATATTGTATTTGGCTTCTTTGTTCATGTGTTTGCCAAAAAACAGCACACAGATACTTTTGCATAAAATCCATGTTTAATTATAAAACTGTAATATAATAAATTAGAATACTCTGTTCAAAACTGTTGTTAGGGAGTCAAGACATTAATTTAAGCAGAGTATTTTCTCTTTTTGCCGTTTTATACTTTCTAGTAAGTATCAAAATTTTCCTTTGTTGATCATTTTTATGCAAGAGTAGGATAATTGATATTTACTTATACTTTTTATTTTCACTATTTTTGACTTCCCTTCTATTTGCTATTAATAAATACCAGGTATTCCAAACAAATGAATATCAATTGTACCTTTGACAAATCACAGCTCTGTAAAGCCTGGAAGTTTAAAGGTATATGGAAGTTTAAATGTATATATCATTTTTCTTAATAATCAGACATGGCACAACCATTAGTACTGTTCTATTGTTTTAAGAATTAGTGTGTCTGAATAAGTTGATGATCCTAAACAAAGCTATGTGGTTCTGCTCTTCTATCAAGGCTTGGGTTTTTAATATCATCTTATCATTTTTGCCAAATTTTAAAACTGCTTACTTTCTTTAAGATCACATATCAGTCATTGTTTTATATTCAACTTTTCAAAATCATTTTCATTTTAGAAAAACAGAAATTTTTCTGAAATTATTTTACTCTACATAAATGCTCACAGCATGTAAAATACAGACATTTTTCTGTATTTTTTTTATTGTACACCCTATCTGATTTTATCTACTGGCACGTTTCTTTTCCCAGCTAAAAAGTGTGCTTTATCTCAAAATGTGGTGAATGTGTGGGCTAAAATTATTGATTTTTCAATATATGCCCAAATGGATGAATGTGAAATGTGAACAAACTAGAAAAAAAAAAAAATCAGTGTGAATTCCTCTTTTATTCCGTTAACACAATTTCCAAAATATGCAGCATGGCTGTACTTCAAATCAAATTATATTTTATGGAAAGATTAAATTATATTCCTTTATGTTGCTCAGAAACATGTGCTTAGAATATTAAATGGAAAATTAGTTTAATCTGTTATCTTTTGAAACATTTCAATCTAACAAAGACATTTTAGATTGCTTTTTTGCTTATTTGTATATTTTTAATTATTTTTAGATAGCATCCCTTTACAATACTGTATATGATTCAGAGGTATAGGATTACACCCCTTCAGATGTTTTTTACCACACCACAGCCATCTCCAAGGCACTCATAGTCCTTCACCATAGTCCCTTGGGCCACCTCTTCACTTTGCTTTCCTCCCTGCTCTGTCTCCTCTGAGAGCCTCCATTCTATGTTCAGATTTCTAAAGTTTGTTTTCGGTTATTTTTCTCTGAAACTTTTTTTTTTTCTATTTTCCATATATAAGTGTAACAATTTGGTATTTGCCTTTCTCTTTCATTTTTATCTTAACATAACCCCCTCCAGTTCCATCCATGTTGTTGCAAATTACAAAAATATGTCCGTCCTTTTTTATTTTTATTTTTAAAAAAAGCTCAATAGCATCCCATTGTATGTATACATACCACATATTTTTAATTAATTTATCTGTCTAGGACACTTAGATTGTCTTCATAATTTGGTTATTACAAATACTGCTCCAGTGATCACCAATGGCCTACTTAAGGATTTAAGTTTCAAATAGAAGTGTATTTCATAGTAATAGGAAATGGTCTTTTTCACTATACTCTGAACTATAAAATGAATTAAATAAGGATAAGTCAAAAAAATGAAATGAAGTGAACTATTTTCTGCAAGTTATAGTAAATGCCTAAGACTAATGGTTTAGAAAGTAAATTAACTTAGTTAGAATGTTTTGAATAGATTTATAGAACAGAGCATCATAAATGGTCCTTAAAAGAAGTTAGACTAGAACTGTTCTCCAAAGTTGATATCAGGAAGAAAGCTAGCAATTTCTAAACTAAATGAACATGCATCTTACTGAATATGATGATGTTTCTTATGGTATCCTTATTAGGAGTTTTTAGAGAAAAAGACAGCTTTGTTTTGTGATGGATTCTGAAATTTATGTAATATCATCACATAATAGTTATTAACCTGGATCTGAGTCATAAAACCTTGCTACCAATCCTGATCCTTCCACTTAATAGTCATATGATCATCAGCAAGCCATTTCTCAGCTCATGGCTAACGTCTTGTTCAGTAACTAAGAAAATTAATTTCTTCACAATGTTAAATAATTAATAAAATATTAAGATACTTTAAAAACATTTTGCTTACAAATAGAAAAGTTATGCGTTATGTATTGATAAAATAAATAAAAGTGTATGTGGCAAGTGAGAGAAGATTAAAAAGTGAGAATAGAGGAATGGATGGAATTAGGCGGAAGGACAAAAGAGGATGGAAGGAAGAGAGGGGAGGGTTGGAGGAAAACAAACTGAGGAAAGAGATTTGCCCCAAAACAGTAACCAGGGGCCTCCCTGGTGGCGCAGTGGTTGAGTGCTGTGCTGTGGAGCTGTCAGCAGCGGCTACACAAGTTCGATGCCCAGCCGGGGAGAATCCCACATGGTGCGGCAGACCTCTCCTGCCTCGCTCGCTGCTCCCCTCAGCAGTGATCTACCTGTTCTGCTCCCTCGCCGCCCCACGCCTCTGGCCTGTATCCCAGCTTGTATGTATAAATAAATAAATCTTTAAAAAAAATTAAAAAAAAAAAGTAACCAGAACGAGTTCTTATAAAATGTGGTAGAGAGGACATGCTATTTTGTTTTTTTGTGTAACTAAATTCCTTAGTCATTTTTGTCCATGATAAAAATGAGAAAAATAGAGGGGCCTAGAGTGTAATTTACTTGTAGTACCTCCATGTTTTATCTTGTTGATATAAGGATTCTGCCTTAACCTTGTTGTCTCTTAAAAAGTATATAACCCTGGAGCAGCAGACCTCTCTTGCCTCGCCTGTTGCTCCCCTCAGCAGTGTATTTTGGTTGCTCTGCCTCTTCTGCTTCCCACTTTGTCTCTGGTGAACCCTCTGACTGCCCCACACCTCTGGCCTGCACCCTAGCTTGTATGCAAAAATAAATAAATCTTTAAAAAAAAGTATATAACCTTAGAATTCATTAAACTGTTTTTCCATACATTGCCTTATAGGCTCTCTTGCGTTTGCTTCATTGTAGTAAAACTACAGTCATGTATACTTGGATTTTAAGATCTTTGAATGGTGACAACATTTATATTATATAAAGACAATAGATAATTACACCAAATTAAGGTAAAATTTATAAATTCGAATTAAGCCTCAGCTCTAACTGAAAATAAACACAGCAGAATCCAACTTCCTTTTGTTATAAGTTGTATATGAGTCTATGTAAAAGCTGGTTATTTTTGTAGAGCAAATAGATTAATTTTATATAATTCTGACAATAAATATATTTTCATAACTACACTCAGGGGACATAGAATTAGATGTTTATCTATATAATAACAATGTTATATAAATTCCCATAAAATCAAATAACATGCTATAGCAAAAGTTACAGTATACTAACTTAACCTTAAAAAAAAAATTACCATGATCTATAAAAAGTAAAGTATTACCCAAATGAGATAATTTTACTTTTTTGCTGTTGTTGGTTATTTTCAAACCAATTGTATCATGAAAATATTAAAATATTTTTTCATGTTATAAAGAAATGATAGTGTATATAAATCTATCCTTATACAAGTATCAGGGATATTTTTCCCAGAAAAGTGAACAATTTATAACTCTAAAAGGACTTATCTTTGAAAGATTAATCTATTTTGTGTCCTTTAGTTGGCTAATAGCTTCCACTTATTAAATATTCCCTGATGAGAAATTACTGCTTTTACCATCCAGCCTCGTATTTTAAAACCCTACTTCACAGGTATTAGGAGAGATCTAAGTGAAAAATAAGCCCAGTGAATGGCTGTTCAATTAGGGTATAAAACCTTTTTAAGTGCCATTTCAAAAAGTGAGACTATATACTTGATAGAACTTAGAGGAGGTCATGTGCTAAAGAATTACTCATAATGATTTAAATCATTCATTTTATAGATTACAGTTTCCGCTCTTCTATTGATGCACAATGGATTTATGTGTTTAACTCCCATTAACATTAATGGTGGTTTTGTGCATAAAACAGAAATACATTTAAAGGAAGTAGTCTCTTTTATCACCGTTAACTATACACTCTCTTTCCTTTCCACACCTCTACTAAATATCAGTCAAAAACTTAAAAATTGTTTGATAAGGATGTTTAAATTACTGTTACATTTTTATTTTTTGTTTTTATGGAAAAAGCATTGGTTTATACAATTGTATGTGATGTATGATCCTACTCTTCAGTTGTAAATCATGACACCAAGGTACCCAAGGCCTCCACCATATTTCCTTGGGCCCTGTTTCCTGTTACCTCTGCAGCCTCCCCTTTCTCCACTCATAGTCTCAACTGATAGTCAGCTTTCTATGGTTGGGTTCAACTGATAGTCAGCTTTCTACAGTTGGGTTTCGGTTTCGTTTTATCTGACTCTTTGTTTAGTTTCTCTATATTCCACAGGTAAGTGACATCATCTGGCCTTTCTGATTTATTTTGCATGGCATATTCCCCTCCAGTTCTATTCATGCTGTTGCAAATGACAAGAGTTTATCTTTTTTTAATAGCTGAGCAGTATTCCTGCATATATATTCCACATCCTCTTAAGCCACTTGCCTGTCCCTGAGGCCCTTGTGTTGTTTCTCTTACTTGGCTATTGAAAATAGTGTGCAATGAACATAGGAGTGTGTATACACCTTTGAATTAGTGATTTTAATTTCTTTAGGTTGTTACCTAGTAATGGAATTGCTGGGTCATATGGTCAATTTATTTTTAATATTTTAAGAAATGTCCATATTGTTTTCCATAGGGAATAGACAAGTCTACTTTCCCAACAACAATGTAGAGGGATTCTTTTTTCTTCACATCCTCTTTAGCACTTATTTCTGTTTTCTGTGATTGGCCACACTCACTGTGGTTTTGATTTGCATTTACTTTAGAGGGATCTCTTTATCATTTAAAATCTACAAAGAATAATTGTTTTACAAATAGAGTTTTTTCTGAATGAAATTACATGGGATTAATTTACACTTTATTTTACTGAATTATTGCAGGGTACTGGACCTTTGAAATCATTATTATTTGTTACAGATCACAGGAAATTTAAAAGATAAACCTTCCTCATGAAACATTTAAAAGATATCCTTCCTCCCATATTTAGGCTGTATTTTGACCCTTTTTAAATTGATAATTCCAACTTGACTCTATTGTAGAGAATATTTAAGACACAGTCACAGTATTTTCTCTAACTCATGGATCATAAGAGCAAAACATATGGCTATTTATTTGATATGTTACTTGGGAATTAGCATACAGACTCGAAAATGCTCAGTTAAGTTTTGTTTTTGAGGATAATGGACAACATGGCCAGCATTGTCCAGAGTTAAATTGAGATAACATAGTACATTTATATGGTTAGTCCACCTTTCATGCTTAAATGAATTTTTTAAAACTTTAAGTGATATAATTGGAAAGTAAAAGAGATTAACCCAGTTATGCCCTATTTGTGTTATAAAACACACAAATTGTGAACTTATCTAAATGTTAATTTATATTTGTATTATAAACTACATCTTTTCAGAATGATTAATTAAAAATATCACCAAAATGTAGCTGATACTACTCTTTTGCAGAAAACTTTCCAAGGTCTGGATCTTCATTTTATTCAGAACAAATTCTTCATAATGTCCGATAGTGCTTTCAATTGAGATGTGATGAAAGACACATATGTGATTATACATGTTCTAGTAGTTGCATTAATAAAGTTATAAAAAAACAGATGAAATTATGCTTGATGAATAACCTGCTAAACTGAAGCTAAAACAACCAAAATGTCAGTATGTTATCAATATTAAAAGATATTTATGAGCTGATTTATATATTTTTTATACTCATTTTGGAAATCCAGTGGTCATTTTACCTTTATAGCTCTTAATTTGAATGATAGATTTTTATCCAGATAATCATATTATTTATGATAAGCTTTACACCGAAAAAGTAGTTTCACATATCCAAGATGTTTTGCATATATTTAATTTTTCTAATAACTGAATGGCTACCCCCAAATTTCCCTGTACATCCATATTCATACTTTTTAAAATATGAATTACTTGAAAGTATGTACAATTAAGGATTCCGCTCCCCTATCATGTTAGCCACTGGGAATTGATATGTAGCTGAAGTGTGACTAATGGTCACCAATTTCATGGCGCACCTTTCTAGCTCTGGTTGTCATCATGACCTCATTCTTGCCTTCTCTTTTCCAATCTGTCCAGCCACAGTGGCTGCCTTCTGCTCTCTTAAATCCTCTGCTGCTGCCGTGGGTTCTTTGCTCTATCTGTTTCCTTTGTCTACAGTGCCTTTTCTCCAGATATTCTTATAACAAACTCACACAACTCCTTCAAATCTTTTCTCAAATATCAGCTTCTCACAAGGGCTTACCCTGACCCTGCGATTGAAAAATCATTTCCCCAGCTCTATATTTATCTTGCTCTCATCCTTCTCCTTGAAACTTACCTCTTGCCAACATTAAATGATGTGTTCTTTAAAAATAGTTGATTATTTTCTTTCTCCCTTGAACAGGATATGTTTCAAGATGAGAGGAATTTTTATCACTTTTCTTCACATACACCAAGTAGATAGAACAGCATCTGGCATGTAATGGGTTGTTGGTAGTTTTTGTTGAATTTTGTAATAACTTCCTACAGTTTGGGTTTGCAAACTGAAGGTTGGAAATTGGACCCTATAGAGGATAAACTACTTCATGATAATTCTGTTTAAATTAGTTAGCTGTCTCCTTTAGTACTTGTCCATTGAGAAAAGGAAAGTGTTAGAGAGTGCCAGAGAGCTAAGAGGTCTAATTTCTGTCTCAGTTCTGTAACTATGTAACCACAGGTAAACCAAGTTACAGTTCCAGGATTGAGGTTTTTCTCCTCTATAATCTGAGGGAAATGGAACAAGCATCACTAAGTTTCCTTCCATTTCAAAAAAATCCTACTCAAAGTTATTCCTTCAACCACACTTCCAAAAAAAGTTTTAATAAATCCACCCATTGGGAGCAAAATGCAATTTAGCATAGCTCAGTAAGCATTCTGATGCTGTACATATTTGCAAGGCTCTGCACTCCAGAGAGCACCATAAAAGCAGAGCCTATAATGGGGAAACAATGAACAAATAATTGAGAGGAAAATGACATCATAGCCAATATTGGAAACAATAGATAGAGAACTTATGTTCCTATTGTGAGAAACATGGGTATAAGATGCATTAAAATATGTCTAAATTATTGCTCAGGTCTAAGCAAATTTTAAAAATATCATAAGGGATCATGAAACATAATTGGAACCAGTAGAACTTTAGCAAAACTTGGGAATGATATAAACTGCTACATTTAGATTTTCTTCTATAAATAGTTGAGCTCTATGGATGAGGTAAAAATAAGAACCACTTGTGATCAGAGAGAAGGGGGTTATTTAAATGATAATATCAGGCAGAATGTGGAAATTTATTTATGAAATATGCACATTTTAATATAATTCAAGGTATAGGAGAAATTGTCCATGACAGAAAAGATAAAGAAAACTTCATTGGAGGGGGTTTGTAAGAGTATTTTACTTTTATTTGTACTGTATTTATTTAATATTCTCAGTTTGCTATAAGTGTATTGTTGTTTTACTCCTTGCCTAATTTGGTAGTAAATGTAAGAGAGTATAAAATTTTAACAGATGCTAGAAGCAGTTTCTGGTTTTATAATTACAAATATGCACATAAGTGTGTCTCATATGTGTTTAATTATAAATCTCACTCACAATGTATTATAACCTCTGCAATAAAAACTAATGAACAGTAATGTTTCCCACCTTTTGGTAAACAGAGGATGCATTCCAGTACTTGAAGAGAAAATGGAGAAAAATAGTGATGATTGATCAAATCAAAGTTGATGATTTTAAAAGTGCTTGTTAAAAAACTGAAGTTGCTAGTTGGTTTTTAAAAATTCTTGTTGGCATGCATGTTCTTACTAAAAGAGCACTTGATTAGTACTAGTAAAAATAATCAAAAAATGAAATGCCCAGTGAATAATAATTAATATCACCTATATTGCCAGGACTACCCATTATGTTAAATCTGTACACCATAGTTGTAAGTTTTTATTTCAGAATGGGCATAAATAAAAATTAAGTTCAGTTGACATTTCTTAACTATTGAAACTCTCAATTCCATTGACTTTCTGTAGTAAGTCTAAAGTTAAGGATTTGAGGCAAAATAAAAGTGTTTCCAGTGGGCCTCCCCGGTGGCGCAGCGGTTGAGCGCTGCACTGTGGAGCTGTCGGCAGCGGCGACGCGAGTTTGACGCCCGGCCGGGGAGAGTCCCACATGGCGCGGCAGACATCTCCTGCCTCGCCCGCTGCTCCCCTCAGCAGTGTATTTCTGATCTGCCTGTTCTGCTCCCTGCTCTGGCTCTGGTGAACCCTCTCGCTGCCCCGTGCCTCTGGCCTGTACCCCAGCTTGTATGTATAAATAAAAAATAAATCTTAAAAAAAAAAAAAAGTGTTTCCAGAACGTGGTAGCTATTCTCAAGGAAATTATAAATCTGTTGCTTTTATTATGATTGCTGTTGTTATTTGTTCTGGGTTCTCAATTGTAATATACGTTCAATTTTTAATATAATATTCATTATGAAAACAATAGAAAAGTCCCTTTTGATATAGAACTAGTATTACTTCACCAAGTGTGGTTTGTACACATACATAAACTATATTTGATTCAGGAATTTTAAAGCCATGTAAGACATGAACTTCACTGCCTAAAAGTCATCATTATTTCCTGGGGAAAATATTACATTAGGACATACATAGCAAGCTACTTCACTTAAAATTCAGCTCAACTATTGAATTAAAATATATTATATTCTTGAGAGCCTATTACAGCCAACAGTATTTTTCCATGTTCCCCATTAGATAACCACACAGAGAAACTGTCAAATGTAGTTGTATAAAAATACATGTTAGAATTAGCTTCAATCACCATGATAGTATTTGCAATGTTTAGCAAACAACAACAACAAAAAATTTAGGATGGGCCTCCCCGGTGGCGCAGCGGTTAAGCGCTGCGCTGTGGAGCTGTTGGCAGCGGCGACGCGAGTTCGACGCCCGGCCGGGGAGAATCCCACATGGCGTGGCGGACCTCTCCTGCCTTGCCCACTGCTCCCCTCAGCAGTGTATTTCTGATCTGCCTGTTCTGCTCCCTACTCTGTCTCTGGTGAACCCTCTCGCCGCCCCCATGCCTCTGGCCTGTACCCCAGCTTGTATGCATAAATAAAAAAAAAAATAAATCTTCAAAAAAAAAATTAGGATGTATTAATGAATTAGTGAGTGAAAAAAAAAATTGTGGCAAAGTGTATCTCCCAGGGGAATAATTCAAGAATTTCATCAGTTGTAACTGATGAACCACCCTGGTGAAGGATGCTGATAATGGGAGAGATAATACTTGTATTTTGGGGCATGTTCAAATGCATCACCTAATACTATTTGCAACTGTTTCCTTTCCTGTTAATAACAACTTATTAGTAAATGTATATTTTTTAATCTTAAGCATTTACATGCATTTTTCAAATGAAAATGAGATTAAATATTTAATTTAAATTTAACATAAAATCATGTAATAAGTTTTTGCTGATTGCTATGCTACAGTTGTATTAATAAAACACAACTTATTATCTAATGAAAGATAATAGTAAGCAAAATTAAATATGAAATACATTGTGTGGTAAAGCACATTTATGCTATTTGATAGTATATGGCATGCTTTTCACTCTTGTTTAGAAATTATATGTGAGCTTCATGTTTGGTGCTCACAAGCTCTGCCAAGGAAACGAAACCACCTTAATGCTTGTTCCATTTATTTTTTTAGTGTTTAATTTTTTAAAAAGTAGATGTATGTGCATCACATTTTATATGGAATATGTCTGGCAATATCCTTCAGAATAATTTTGCCAGTTGTGTTAGTGAAGGGAATCATTTAGTAACGGATAAATGCCCAGTAGCTATCCTCTAAGCGTTTTTAGCTCTTTGTATACTGCCTTTCTCTAAATGATCCTATTTTTAAAAGTTGTCTTGCAAGAAGGAGAACAGAAAATCCATATTCAGTAGTCAAACAATAACATATCTCAGAAAATAAATTTTATTGAAATACATGACATTTATACAAATAAACTGTTCCTTCCATAGCTAGAAAGTTGTGATTGTGATTTTGGGTTACCCACCAGATTTTAGAGCTAAGATGAACAAAACAAAGCTATTCAATTTTGGATTAACATCATGTTTTGTATATTACATTTGTTTGCAGTTATATATAAACTGGGGTAAGTACACTTTTGTAGCATTACATCATCAATGTTAGCTTTACAGGAATCATTGAAACAAAGAACATTTCTATGCAGATATCTTATTTTACAGAATGTCCAGGAACTGTTTTCAGTTTTACATTCATAACTTTCATTCATAAGAGCCTAGTAAATAGACGTTCTCTGCAATGCCCCATTATTTCTCTGTTTCTTAAAATGAACCTTTTACAATCTATTAAGGAAAGATACAGCCAAGTTTTCCCCATGGGCATGTTCAAATGCATCACCTAATGCTATTTGCAACCTTGTTTTTCTTTCCTGTCAAAAGACTTTCTTTCATTTTCATTCTTGCCATAGGGCTTTTAAAGTTTGCAGTTCTAGGGTGTCTACAAGGTAACAGAGAAATGTTAACAATGTATTTTGCATTACTGCTGTTATAACCACCTACATAAAAAAGTGAATGTTCTAAGTGGTATGATTTTAGCACAATGGCTTTCTGCTTAATGGTTATATTATTATTGGTAACGAAGGAGATACAGAACATCAAAAAGGCTCTGTTTAAATTTACACTTTTATCTCCAAAAGAATAACTCCATTTTCAGTGATAACTAGTCGTTTGTGAATCTAGTGAAATAGTGTATAAAATCATCTATAATTTAATAAAATAAAGCATTTTTAATATAAATATACTATATGCAATAGACATTCAGCTATAAAGATGGGATTATATTGGGACTATCTTTTCTGGATTTAGGTAATGATAATGCAGTGTTAATTGACACACAGTTGCTGTTCCTAGGACACATAACTTCATTATCTGTAATTTACCCCCCATTTTTGTGCTGTAATACCCATTTTGTGCTATATTACCAAAATAACACATTATACGGTATTAACATTGGGAAAATAGTAAGATTACCTTTTAATTACAGTATCTTCAAATTTTATTTATACTTTTCATACACTGACTTTTTACCAAAATAGTAATATCTTAGAAAGCACAAAAAATTATGGACTCAAAATGGTCATCATGACTATAATACTATTTTTGATACATGTAAATCCAAGAAAAATACACATTTTATATTTTAGCTGATTGATAAATTGTTGGCAAAGAAGAAATAAAAGAAAATTACAAAATAAGATTTAAGAGTAATTATAGCAATTTGAAAAATAATAAACTACCTCAAACAAATATCATAATACTACATTTGTGAAGCTGTGGAAGGGTTTTGAAATGCATGGGAATGGGATGTGAAATCAAGTGCAACTTGATTGCAAACTTCCTCATAGCTTAATCTGTTCCACAGCTCATCAGACCAAAGATCACAATCTTACACGTAGATAGGAAGATACCTACCTTTAGAAATTTTATTACATGTCTGTTAACTATTATTTTTCATGTATATTTTGCTGCATAGTCAAAACTTTAGTAAGCCTGGATTTATTCTGGTCAAAACCCTAGCAAACACATATTTCTTTATTTAGTTGATGTGCCAAAGTAATTTAAATGTTAAAAAGAAAAGTTGGAATTCAACAAAAGTGAAATAATAACTTCAAGTCAAACAATGCTAAGGATTTAACCTCAATTACTATGTATATCAGACAGATCTTATATCATATAAACACTATCTCAGCTGAGTGTTACTAGTGGAGATATTAAACACTTTAATAAATGTAATGTAATTTTAATTACCTTTCTCAATGGATATGATGCATATACAGACATAAATATAAATATCTTTTTTAAGTGTCATACACCATCATTTGGAGTCTCTATGTGATCGCAGTGTAAATAAAAAAAGAAAATAATTCATATATTTTGGTTTAGAAATTCTGAAGTAATTTCTGACTATCCACTCCTGATGTGGCTATATAAATGTAAATAAACTTATCTTCTTTTATGCCTATTTATATTTTTTGTCTATATTTAAAAAAATCTTAGTTTACTTTCATGAGACAACTACCATGAAATTACTTTTTAAGTATATGAAAAATATCTGTAGTTCTAAACATACTTAAATTCTTCTAAGAGTAAAACTATTGGAAAAAAATCAGGAACTGTGTTATAGAACTGTGTTTTAGAAATCTCTATACACGGGAACTATGTATAGAAATAAGAACTATTTTCTAATAACGAGAAAGATTTAAATGTTTTTGACTTACAGTTTTGGTTAACTATATTTTTATTTTATAAGTGATAGTTACATGTCATAATTATTTTTTAAGATTTATTTATTTATGCATAAAAGCTGGGGTACAAGCCAGAGGTGTGGGGCAGTGAGAGGGGTCACCACAGACAGAGTGGGGAGCAGAACAGGCAGATCAGAAATACACTGCTGAGGGGAGCAGCGGACGAGGCAGGAGAGGTCTGTCACGCTATGTGGGAATCTCCCTGGCTGGGCATCGAACTCGCGTCACCGCTGCCGACAGCTCCACAGCGCAGCGCTTAACCACTGCGCCACCAGGGAAGACCTCCATATCATAATTTTAATAATTTCAAATACATTATATATATTTTTTATTTCCTTCACTGAAAATTGCAGTGTCTAAGTATATTACGATAGATGAAAATATTCAGATTGTTTACTGATTTTAGGTTTATATCTGATCAGTTACTGTTCTCTTAAGTTGGTGACTGTTGCAACAGACAGTTCCAAGTTTAGTCAGCCAAGTACTTACCTATGCCTACCTTGCCATGAATGTTTCAAATTTCTCTGGGTCTAGTTAACTTACTCTACATTGAGTTGTAACGTAGAAAGCCCTGTTTACATTGCATAAACCTAGCAGGGTCAGAATATCTAATAATGTCCTCCACTCTGTGACTTTATTTTGAATATGATTTGTCACAATCCACTCCTCTGAGAGTATAGTGAGAAAATGGCTGCTAAGGAGGAAGAGAGTTTCTCACCAAACAGGGAATCTACCTAGAACCTTGTTCTGTACTTCCAGACTCCAGAAGCATTTTTATTGTTGTCACTTTGTTTCTTTAAAGCTAAGTAACTTTGTTATAATATTCCAAATGGCTTAAAATAAGAAGACAAATGATGCCCCCTTCTCGGCAGTGTGTAAAGGAAAGCCTGTTTCTGGCCCTATTCCAGTTCCTCAGCTTCAGTCTAATAGCTCCTCTCATAGCTTTGGGTAGAGAAACCAGTGTTGTCCTCAATGCTTGAAAAGCTGACACTTGGGATGATTACAATAGTGTGTGTTCTTTTGTCTGTAATGCAAATCTGGCTGAATATAAACAAGGAGTGCTCAAAATGTTTCAAGAATAGACAAAAGGGAGACACTTGTATATATCAAAAAATAATTCACTCCCCAATATATTATTGCTAAGTATTTGTCACTCGATGCTAGAATTGTGAAAGATTCTTGAGAATTAATATCACACACTTTTTTTCAAAAATATCACTTCATTTTCTCAAAGCAATTCAGAGATACATTATCCACATTTAACAGAAAAGAAAAGGAGAAAAAGAAAACTTAAATCATTTGCTAAAATTTGCCTAATTAGTAAATGGCAAATTCAGAAAACAACCAGGTCTTTTGTCATCTGGTCCATATTTTTCTTATGTTTAAATGAACATTGAAACTTACTTCTCTTGAGAATTCGAGGCAAATTAAAAGTGTTATAAGGAGGGAAGGGAAAAATAGTTATATCTAATAATTGATATATATTTTGTTAGGACCTTATTAAATATTTTCACATATATTTAAGCAATGTACATGTTTTACAAAGAAGCTAAAATTTTTACTGTACCCCAATGCATGGCACTTATTTAGCAATACATGGACATAATGTGACTCTTTAAGGACAAAGTTATTTCACAGTTCTTCAAAAGCCACACTCTTTCTTTAGAACAGTGACTACAGATTGAAAAATGCAAAGCCCTTTGATCTTTACAGTTATATTTCCTCTCAGTTAATGGCATAACTCACTGAACTTTTCTAAAACTCAACTTATTTCTTGACCTGTGACATAGAAGTGACTTGATAACTAGGTATCTGAGCACTTGAATACATAACAATGAAGGCATATGCAGAGACTTTAAGGCACATGTGGTAGAAACTTTTTCCCCAGGTACGGTAGGCAATTTTCCAATAAAAGCCTGAACAAGGGCACATTGCATTGCAGTCTGAAAAATGTTATCTAAAAGAACAAAGGACTGTATGACTATATGCATATAGGAAAGTGTGTAGCAATGTTGGCAGTAAACACAAAGCTTCCCTACACTTCCCTCAAAAAAAAAAAAAAAACATTAATAAGGAATCCAACTAAATGCATATGTCCTAAAGACTTTTTTTTAGAAAGATTATGCAAAAATTTCCCAAATTGTACTTTTTTGTGTTTAAAATATTTTATAATTTTGAGAATGCTGTATTTGGTTAATTAAAGCCATCTGTGTGTTTTTATATCTCTGAAATTTATGTATAATGTGTGCTTCCAATATAAAAGCTTATTTGCCATACACTTGCATATAAGGAACAGTTGTTTACTGTAATAGGCTAGAATGGGTATAATTAGGATGGCCAATATGATGTTGCTTAAAGAATTAAAAGAGGGTATCTTCCTTTAGCTTTCTCATTGTCATCAGGCTGTACCTTATCTAATTTCAATCAAGAGTTTATCATTAAGAATGAATTAATTCCATGAAAAAAATTACATTCCTCACTCTCTTTCACATAACTTTAGGAAGGACTATGAGCCCTGAAATGACTTTGAAAAAGATATTTTCTTCCATTTTGCATATATGATCTTGAATAAAAGGGACCATAATTTTAGGAGAGATGGCTGTTAATCAAATGCATCCTTTTTTTGTTCCTGCTGATCCAGTTAAGGAGCTTCTACTCTAAAATCTCTTATGGTTTTTCTTATGATATATAATTTTGGTAAACTCAGTAAGAAAATAATAAAAATGCTTTAACTTCCAGCGAAAGTACATATAAAAAATAACTTTGTTTTTTCCTTTTGAACCTAAATATCATGGATCAAATTTGTGCAAGCAAAATAAAGGCACATAAACACAAATTCCTATGAATTTCTGTGCTTCACTATTATAGAATGACACAATGTATATTCCATATAAACAGAATGATCTTAGTATTAAACTGAAGTTCCCATCAAAGAAATAGCCCTTTAAAAAACAAACTGATAATGATTGATCCTATTTCCACCCATATTAAATACTCTTACTGATATACTGACTGAGTCATTAGCATGCATTGAAGTATCCAATTATTATATCTCCTGCTGTTTTCAGCTCTTACAGATTGTCAGTCCTCAGTTTGAAATAAGCTGCATGATGTGAAACACATTGCTCTTTCTGTGACTGGTCTGCTGTACTGATATGCTTTCTGACTTCCTTAGACTTTTCTTTAGTTGCAAGTCAATGCTAATAGCATGATCCATGCTTTTGGTTTTAAAACCATTTATACAGCAAACAGTTCCTTAGAAGTTTTTCTTTATACATAATACAGTTCATTTCTTTTGATTTTGCAATAAAAGATCTTAAATGAGTGTAATAATTGCTTTAAGAGTGAACAGCTATTGTCCACATTAACACACATGATCTTAGGGTCCTTCAATGTCCAACTATCACTTCTGAAAAAAATTTTTTTTTAGAAAGAAACAAAAACATTGGGGTAGAAACATATTAAACTAGTTCTATTTAATTAAGCAACCACTTTCTATATGAGCAATTCACCTATGGTTGGTCCATGCTGAGATTTTGAAGACCTAGTATAAAACAAAGAATATAAAAAATCTCATTGTATTATTTATACTGATTATGATGAAATGATAATACTTTTAAAGATGACATAAAACAATATGAATAAGTGTAAATGCTTATGTTTCTCATTTTTAAAATATGGCTTCTAGAAAATTTAAAATTAAATGTGTGACTTTTACTTGTGACTTATTCTTTTTTAATTGAGCCACACTAATCTGTATTTGACAGGTTACGCTATGCCATATTTTAGGTAAATTTTTCAATCTCGATTCACTCTTAAGATTTTTAAAACCATCTTAGAAGAAATTTCTATTAGTAGAGGAGACCTACTAGTTTGCATCATTTTAATTCTCAAATCACTTTTTCCTTTATAAGTCTGCTTCTTTTTTCCCATTAGCAATATCATCTTCAGAACTCTTCAAATGTGTATTGTAGTGTTTAAACATAAGCTTACAAAGCAGGTATAATATGCTTCAGAAGTGGACTTCTGTATATATCGCATGTACTTGCAATTAATTCTTCAAACAGCAACATGGCAATTACCTCTTTTATTTCTCGTTGTCCCCCCCACACACACACAATGCCTCTAAGTAAAGCATCACATTACTTGGGAAGATCTAACGTACACTATTCACTGGTGGAAAACTGGGCAGATATGGTGATTTGAAGCAAGAGTTAAAAATTGCAAATCTTTACGATGGAGACATCCTAGAGTTAGATTTTATTTTTTGATAAATCACAAGGATTTCCAGGGCAAAATGTTCCTTCTTTCCACAGAGAACACTTAAACATTAAAAAAAAAAAATAAAGGACTCTGCTGTCTCTAACACAATTTGAATGAAACTTTAAAAATGATGAATAAAAAAGTCCAGCACAGTATCAAATAGGGACAAATATTAAGATGGGTTACTAGACATTGCTATGAAAAATTCACCAGAATGGGACTTTCATCCCAGAAGTAGCTGATGGAAAAAAAAAATAAGCTAAATGTCTTTTTTATGCATGTACTTTTAGCCAGTCTGCATATGTATTTTATGTTTAGAGACTCTTGTGAGAGATCTAAAAGAAAACCAACAGAAATGCTCACAAAATGAATTATTTGCCTTTACCATTCCCTCCACCCAAAGTCTTTCTAGGAAAGAGGACTAGTCATTTACTATTTCATTTAGTACATTAGGTGCAGTACATGAGATTAGCATATATTTTTTAAAAAATGCAGTTTTCCCCCAATAAAGTAACAAAACATAAAAGGATAAACTTTATTAAAATAATTAAGTCTTCATTTTATCGAAAGAAAATCAAACATTTAAAAAGTTGTATTATATGTGTATATTTGCTTTTTGAGCAAATTTAGTTTGCAACTGAAGGCACTGAATGCCTGTGTCTGGTTTTCTCAGCATCACGAAAGTGCAAAATGTCACAAACTAGTAGAGGCATGATGCATCAGTTAAAAAAAAAAAAGAAAGAAAAGGAATTTTGTGGCCTGTACATTGAAAATATAAAGATAAAATTGGAATTCTAGAGCAGTTTCTTGCGGGAAGAAACAGAAAGGTCAAAAACTTCTGATGACAGCAAAAAAAGGTAATCCTTTTTGTAAGATCTAAAAGATGATCCTTGCATCCATGAATCTCAGTTAACAGAAAGGTCAGTGAGTAGTTTACTGACTGTCTCTAGGGTTTTAAATATATGATGCTAGAGATCCATATGCTTCCAGATATTTATAGAGTTACTATCAGAGAAGAAAAATGTCTGATTAATTATATAGTTTTTCTCTTTATATCCGAATTGTTGGCATCGTGTAAACAAATCTCATTAACAGTCATACTTATAACGTAATTTAATTTGGTCGTATCTTTGCAAGCAAATATAATTAGTTCTTTTTAGATAAGAGTTGATAAATTAAATGTGAGTTAGTAATATTTTAGGAACACAAATATACAAAGATTCTGGAGATGGAAATCGTAGATTTTTTTTTTTTTTGCCATAAAATAATTCACTTTGGATTTTTACCCAAATCTACTTTGGATTTTACAAAAAATTATTTTGATAAGTAAATATTAGAAATGTGTTTCAGACTTAAAGATATTACTGTGTTCTATAACTGTTCATTTTGAAATATACATATTTTTAGAAAAATCATCTTTTATCTCTTTGGACAATGGAGAAGTTTCATGTATTTTTGTGACCATGTGTTGAGGGTATACATCTCGATACTTACACATTTTTTTCAGAGGGGTATATCTATGCCTTTGCATAGCTCACCTCCTCATACATTCTTATGTTTCCTATATAGAAGACCAAACACAGGTAACAACTAAGCTTTCTAACTTTTCTTATCATTTTCTAACATTTCTGCAATAGCACTGTATAAATTTATTTTTAATACCTTACTTATTGCAGAAAGTATGTTATCTTCGCTCCACAACATGGTATTTGGGCTCGTGAAGATGGTGCTCAGTAAATATTTTTATTCCACAACAAATCAGAAGACTTAAAAGTGGACATACTATACTAAACACAAAATTTTATGTCTACTTAAAAAAAAAAGATTTATTTATGCATAGAAGAATTTGCGTCTAGGTTGGGGTGGGGACAGAGGGGGGAATGATGAGAGAATTCACCAGAGGCAATATGGGAAGCAGAACAGGTGAATTTACTGAAATACACTGCTGAAGGGAGCAGCAGGCCAGACAGGAAATGTCTGCTGCAACATGTGTGTTAGCTCCCTGATGGGGAATTGAACTCATGCTGCAGTTGCTTGTTATAGCTACATAGCATTGAGACTTTAACCCCTGCGCCACTAGGGATGCCCTATGTCTACTTTTAGAAGAAGTAGTTGTCTACTACCAGTAATACAATGTTACTTATTAATCCATTTTGAGAACTATCAGTTTTATACTGTCTGTAGTTCTGCTTGCTGCTATAAGCATTGAATTCATATTGGTTACTGCCATTTTCCTCACATGCAGTTTAATGGCCAGGCCTAAATCCCGCTGAGATAGCATATATCTGAGGAACAAAACTTTTGGAAACCTTTATTATAAAATCCTTTCGAACACCGACTGTGCACATTTTAAATCTATTGGTAAACACCAACTTCATTTGGTATAATAAACTGTTAGAATATTTTAATTAGCAAAGTTAAAATGTATGTGAAGTTTTCGAGAATCTGAAATATTGTATGAGTATATATATGTATATTTTTGCACTTAATATGGCTTGTCTATGACTGACATTTATTTTATTGGCACATGAGATAATACCACCAGAGTCAAAAGTGTAAGAACAGAATAACTAGTCCTAATTAGGAACTGAAGAAGCTGCAAATAGATAAAATAAAGAGAAAAAAAGTTCTCAAGATTAAAGTTTTATGTCAAAAAGAGTAAGATATAGTATATGAGTATAGTATGTGTTGCTAAACAAAACTACAACACTGATTTGACATAGTTTTTCTTTTTTAAGTAAAGAAAAATTGCTTTCTACACCTTTTCAGCTATAAACTCATATTCTTTATATTGATATTCTCATCAGGAAGTATTTCAATTGTTATTCTCATTAAAAGTATGCTTCCATAGCAATTTTATCTTAGAATAATGACTATTATATATATTGTACTTAGAAAGTGTGGGATATATAAAAACAACCAGTGACAATTTTTATTAGATGGGAATTAATTTTTGAATTTAAATTATATATAATATAAAATTCCAAATAATAATAAAGAAGAGTGTGTTCTTTATAATCACATTTATTATTTATTGACATTTTGGTTAGCAATAGTTAAACAATCCTCTACCTGATCTGATCTGTTAATCTCATGAGGTAGTGATATGCTGAAGAAATCTAATGATGATTTTGAATCTTTAACTTAGAAAATTTGGTTAGTTTTTAGGCATGAATTTTATCTTAAAAAAATAAGTTTTAGTACATTTTGACATTAAATTTCATCCTCCAAAAACTAAAGACAAATCTTGGTTCTTTAGAAAATGATCCCATTTTCCTCTCTCGAGTATTTTGGAACAGAATTACAATGAAATAATTTGAGTATTTAAAAACTTGATACAATGCCTCATTCCTCACATCCAGGTCATTTAAATTCAGTGACTGTTTTCCACCAGATTGTGTCCAAGTTCGGCGGTTTAGTCCAAAAGCTCATTATCAACTGAACTTTTGACTCACATAAATGATTTTCAATAAATTATAATTAAACTTATATCAGAGGAGTTTTTGAAGGGTTTCCATTTCAGTTATTAGAAAATAATATTTTGGGTCTAAGGATTGACTAACAGTATATTTACCTTTAACTAGAACATTTTTTTGGTCTTAATTAGGGTGCATTTATTTACTTTTAGGCTTCTAGACTGTCTGTACTCAAAACAAGCTTTGGATTTGAATTTTTAATCCACTAAAGAAAACAAAGTAAAATAGGACAGCATGAATTGTTCTTGCCCACAGTTCTTTTCTGTTTGCACTATGTTTATCTTCATATACTGAAAAATGTTCCTTTTTCTGCATTGAAAATTTGATGTGCCAAACAAATTGAATTTCTCTTTCTTTCCACATCTCTACTGATTGGAACAGGAAGTTTCTCTGGATTTCCATGTAACTGTTATTTATCAGCATATTTCAGTCTCATTTACTGGTTCTGCATTGCTAACTGCTAACATTTTAACCTTATTTTGTCTTTTCTCATTTTTTTCCAGAAATAAATTGAGTTGATATTTAATTGGGATATTATTGGGAAAAACTTGTATCTAGTAGGTATATATACAAAATAACTGTCATAATTAGCGTATATGAATTTATGTACTTTTTTCTTGATTTGAATTTTTTTTCAATTTTATTTTTTTATTGTATAAAATAATCTATGTGGATATGGAAAGTGTCCACAATAGATTTGTTTATTTTACATGAACTAATTGTAAGATATTAATATAGGTGCATTTTTTCAAACTTGTTTCTCAATTGGTAATATAGGCAATATTAGAGATGATGATTCCAATTAAGTATTGAAATTAACAGTGGTCATTTATGGAACTAAATTTATGTGGAAATCATTTGAGGTCTAGATTTTTTTTTTTTTAGGGAATGTTAGTTTTATAAATAATAGAATTTCTTGCACATTAATAATATAAGCAAAATATGCAAAACAATTTTTTGTTAGCCTATTAGCTGGCATTTGATTTCTCCTGCATCTCTAACACTTCTTTAACTCTCATAAGTGCTGTGCTCTCCAACAAAGAACACTGTTTCCATTTGCTCCAGACTCGGCATGGAAGAACAAAATTTTAAAGTGTGAATGGCTATCACCAGAAGTTGGTTAACCATTGTATTTGTTAAAATTTTGGTTGAACAGTTCAGGCTGTAGGATATTCTTATTCACATTAAGTTTTAAAACAGCTAAGTCCTTAATGAATGAGAGAATTTATTATTGGGAAAACACAAGAACATGAGAAGTAGTTGAAACTTGAATGACTAGTCAGAGGCACCACTAATAACTAAGAAAAAAAATTCTGCATGTACAAATTGGAGGAATCTTCAATATCAGCTAAATAATTTACTAGTAGATGATATGTGAATAAATCCTGGAGCTGTATAGAAAACATATATGTAGTTTGGTACTATATGTTACATATAAAACAAAAGCACAACAATATTTATAGTTATTTGAAGGATCATGCAGGAAACATTTCAAATAATTTAAATATTAACAGCTGTTATGAAAGTAGAAATCATTTTCAGTAATCTGAAGATACTGATAGTAAAATAGAACTAAAATTCTGTATTTTTAAAATGAAAACTTTAAATTGCTTTTGTATTTGCGTATTAAAATACATTTCTTCTAAACTTTGTTGAACTAGTTTTTTTGTTTGTTTGTTTGTTTTTATATTTATTTATGTGGGTCTCCCTGGTGGTGCAGCGGTTGAGCGCTGCACTGTGGAGCTGTCGCAGCGTGCAGTGTGAGTTCCTCTCCCAGCCGGGGAGAATCCCACATGGTGTGGCAGACCACTCCTGCCTCACCCGCTGCTCCCCTCAGCAGTGTATTTCTGATCTGCCTGTTCTGCTCCCCACTCTGTCTCTGGTGAACCCTCTCGCTGCCCCACGCCTGTGGACTGTACCCCAGCTTGTATGTATCAATAAATAAATCTTTAAAAAATATATTTATTTATGCATACAAGCTGGGGTACAGGTCAGAGGCATGGGGCAGCGAGAGGGTTCACCAGAGACAGAGGTGGGAGCAGAACAGGCAGATGGACGGAATCACACTGCTGAGGGGAGCAGCGGGAGGCAGGAGAGGTCTGCAGCACCATGTGGGAGTCTCCCCAGCCAGGTATCGAACTCTTATTGGCACCGCAGCAACTCCACAGCGCAGCCCCCTACACTGCACCAACAGGGAGGCCCTGAACTAATTTTCTTAATGTAAAAAAATGGCAATTTAAACCAAAAAAAATATATTTGCTGATAATTCTTTTAAAATAAATTTTTTTTAGAAATATTTAAGCAATATAAAATATTCCATCTCTATTTGTGAATGCCATTAAATGCATCTCTAAATTTTAACTTCATTAAACCTGGCTATGATTTTTATTTAAGCCACCAATTGCATGAGTCTGGGAACAAATCATTTAAACATCAATTTAAATTTCTTCAATCCTAGAAAATGTATAGTAATGGAGTAAATAGTTGATCAAAATCTGGCCTGATTTAAATGAATTTATCATATTAACATGTAAAATAATTTGGTGTTGTTTTCATTAATGTTTGATATTTAATACTCTTTTGCTCTGTTGTTTGTAGCTTTAGAACATAGCTACCCCTAAATAATGCAAATGTTAATGTTAGACCTGTGCTTAAAACTATTTTTGTATTTTCATGATAACTTGAAGATGAAGAAACATCATATCAAAACAGCAACCCATTCTTATGTTTACATAAACTTCCTGTATGAAAATTATGATAAATGCATTTTCTTCAATGATTTTTCAGAAAGCAGATTTTAGGAATTATTTCATATAAGAATAGCAGATGCATTTCAGCCATTAGAAATATATATATATATATGTATATTTAAGTCATTAATAACTTGAGATTAAATTGATATAGAACACAAACTTTTTCCATAAGGAATTTTTTTTAGGAATATCTATTTATTAATGAAGTATGGGGAATGATTTTACAGATTCTCCTGTCATACAAGATTTACCATCTCTATCATGAGTTAGCAATAGAAAAATTATCCCAGAGGATTGTCTTCTTCTACATTATTTCTTTCATTCATGTTTTGGTATTACTATTTTGAGGATTTCTTTCTTTCTTTTTTTTTTTTTTTGATAAATTGTTGCTTTGGTCTTTTCGTTTTAATATAATTAGAATATCTGGATATTTTATGCACTAGAGAAATGACTTAACCAAAATTGCTGAATGTTTTATAGCCAATAAAATGTTTTCCTCTTTCAAAATTTAGTATTTTGAGTGCCTTCCTGGTGGCCTAGGGGTTAAGTCTCAACACTATCACCAATGTGGCCTGAGTTTGATTCCAGGCCAGGGACCTACCCCACAACTGGTGCAGCAAACCTCTCTTGTCTCACCCGTTGCTTCCCTAAGCAGTGTATTTCAGTAAATCCACCCGTTCTGCTTCCCACTCTGTCTCTCACCCCCCCACACCTCTGGCCCAAGCTCTTCTATGCAAAAATAAATAAATAAATAAATAAATTGACATCAACACATTAACTGTCTGAAAAAATTGAGGCATCTTTAAAGTTAGGTCAGCTACCAAGTTCAGCTCCATTGTTGTATATCTCACAATGTTGCCTTCCTAAACTCAGTAATTGATCATAATCGATGCATGTATGTTCTGAAATTAGTCCATGTCAGTCACTGGCTCAGTCTTATTTCCAGGTTAGTGTTCTAGGTAAGCATTACTTTCTCCTTTCTCCTTTTTCTTTTGTTTTACATATCCAAATTATTTTTAATTCTCATTGTTCTTTCCTCATAAATATTGATATTTCTTTATTCTCTCCCTTTTCATTTCTTCACTGTCATCACTTTAGTTATTGACACATAATCTTTCCTCTCTACCTGTACCTCTACTTTTAATCTTTTATGTCTACAGTTTCATGTTCCCAAGACTGTCTCCATGTAGCATATTGATTTTAAACAAATATTAAAATGCTATAAAAAAGATCACATTGTGGCCTTATAAAATTTATTAGTTTCTGCTATAGCTTATTACAATTTATAATTACTAAATTTAAAAAGTCTGTCTCCTCTTAATTTCTAAATTTTGCACATATGCATATGTGCATATATGCAAAATTCATTTATACACACATAGATAATATGCATATTTTATATACATGATCTATATTATGTGTTCACATGAATGTATATGTGTGTACACACACACACACACATTGTAAATGTATTATGCTTTTTAATACAGCCTCAGCATCCAGCATGACTATTGATCCATTGCTATTCCTCCTCTGGCAGGAGTCCATTAAAAATGGATAAATAAATTAATGTATAAACTCTCGACTTTAGCCTCTTTTATTTCTAACCATAACCTTTTTCACCTCTTGCAACTTGCACAAAATATTCTAGGAGTTTAGTTTCCTTTAATCCAAACTCATTCTCTTTTACCACCACCATAAAATCACAGTATTTGTCTTGTCACTCCACTGTTTACAACTCTCCAGCTGTTTCCTTTTGCCATTGAAATAAAAATGGATTTTATAGCATTGTGCATATTCTGATGTCTCTTTACTGCTTCAGATTTACCTTTGTCACTCCTATAGATCTATAGCTTTGTTAGTCTTTATTGTCTTATTTATGTGAACTACATGCCTTTTGTTACACCAAGACTTTGAACAAACCTTCCCTTATTTCTGGAACATCTTTTTCTCTTACTTGGTTAACATTCACTTGTTCTCGCTACTGAAAATATGCTAAATACTGGGGTTTAGCAAAATTTATAGGTATAGCACTTCTACTGTATAATTATAGCACTGTACTTCTATCATAACTATCAACTAGTATTAACACAGAATAGTATTTAATCCTTTCATGATAACCAAGATGACTAGGTTAAGACCCATTCATACAAGCAAATGTGTCTTTAAAAAAAATCTAAGTTTTATGATGATTATATATAAATTTTACTTATTATATAAAACCCTTGCAATTAAAAGAAGAAATAAAGATATTTCATGAGGTTAACAAACTATTAATGATAAGGGAAATCAAAGAATCAAGTTTAGAAGAAATTTTTTAACATAAAATAGTGTTTCCAAGCACTAGTCTTAACTGTTATAGCCACCTTAAATTCTATGAAATATTATAACAGGGATCTACTCTAAGCTCTATCTCCATTATACTCTATACCAGTGAAAGTTGGTTATTTGAAATTTATAGTTTTTTTTAGAAAGTAGTTTTGTCTGATTTCCTGTGTAGAGTGAGTGCTAGGACAGGAGATGGTGATTGGGGGAGGAAGAAAATGAGTAATTTCCTGCATGAGGGCTGACAGGTAAAAAATTGAAGGTAAGGTAATTAGCAAAGCTAGGTAGGAGGAGAAATGCTTCTAGGGCAGTTCCTGAGATGAATCTGTAAATGATATCACCATTTGTACACTGGCATAATAAGATTTCCATTTAGAATGAAATTAAAATATAATGAAAAAAATTTGATGTCTGCCAAGTTTGTTAAATAGAGTCCTACATTTCCTCACACTTCACAAATGCACTGATACAATGTAGAAAAGTAAGAAGACTAAAGAATGATTGTAATTTTTTTTTACAATTTTGACAGGAATTGTAATGTCTTAGATATTTCCCCAAATATTATTCACTTCTAATTAAAACATTAGATTAAGTTGAAAATTTAGAGCTCAGAGGTCTATGTTACTATAATGTTGTTTTGGGAAGGTAATAATTTGCTAATTTTAAATTTCACTTTATTAATTACTTCAGCTAGCATTTATTGATCATGCACAGGGTGGTAAGGCTACAAGAGAAGTGAAAATATTTTTTTTTTTGTTTACATTTAGAGAGTTCCAAATGTTAGAAACTATATTTTTTTCTATCAAAGTAAATGAATCTTGTGTTTGTTCCTAGTTTTTATTATAGCTTCTAAACTAATCTCTTCAATAAATAAAACAGATTAGATCTTCCTTTGGGTCCTATAAATTTAAATTTATGAGTCTATTTGATAGTTCTACAGGATTTTCTTAACTATTTTTCAAAGCTCTTCCATCTTCTGGAAATATAACTTTTCAATATAACCAAATTGACAGATTAAATATATGAGAATGTCTATAGTACTCAGATAGGGTCTACCCAAAAACGAGTATTGTAGAATTCTCTGTCTAACCAAGATTCAGAATAATCAATAAACGTTATTCATGTGTCCTGAAACTGATTTAAAATTTTCAATAGCTCCATAATTTTGTTATATATTAGCAAGAAAAAGCCAAAGATGGCTCTGCTTCTTATAAAATCCAGTTAACTAATACCTCTCCTACTCTGTAACTGTAATATTGTTTTTTAAATATAAACACATAATTAGCATATCTATATTTAATTTTATTTTTTCACTATGACAATATAATTATTTTTACTTTGTTTCCTATTTTATTAACTGTAGCCAATTCCTAAAATTAGCTTAATATTATCTAAAAATTTGATAAGTATGTTTTGTCTCCATTCTCAAATATTTCTTTCAACTGTCAAAGAATCCTTGTATCTTCTGCCCCACTGCTCTCTTACTATTAATTGGTCATTTCCAGAACAGTTGTTGATACCTGCCATTCTTCTATCTATTGTGCTATGGAACATATGTTCTCCTCTTCCAATAATTTATTGAAAAAATTATCAAAAATTATTGAATAATTTATATTGAGAACTCATTACTGATAACTAAGGACAGTATTTTAATCAAGTGTATGAAACTTATTGTTCAGTCATTTTTTTGTGTGTGTGATTTTTTCCTACTTAAGTGATTTGCTCATGTTACTATGTAACAGCCAAGAAATCAAAAGTTTTAAAACAACAGCATGGGTTTCATAGTTATGGTTCATATTTTTTAAGTTTTCTTTGGAAGAAGGGGATCAGAACAATAGTGAGTTTACATTTAAATAAATCTATTATTGCTCGTCTTTGAAGGTTAGAATTGAATTTTTATTTATTTCATACTGTCTTTTCTTATTGCTGTGCTTCTCCTCCTATTTTCCTGCTGACTAAGGGAGACTGAAGCAATCTGCTCATTAGTCTCAAGAAGACTTGGGGACTGTTACACATTATATCCAAGAACTTTTACTGCTCTACATTTTTATTCTGAGATTAAAAAAAAACATTTTTTTCTTCCACTATTAAAAAAAAAATCCTCAGTGATGGCTTCTAGGTTTTCCTGAAATATTATTTAATTTTCACGCTGGGATCTAAATGTGTTTTGCAATAGCTGTAGAGCTAAAGTGATTTTTGTTGCTATATTTATTTGTTCTACATGTCTAATTAAGTCCTGCTTGTTTATATAACTGATCAGTTATAGGGACTATAATAAACAGGGAAGATCACTCTTTCAAAAGTTTACAATAATTAGGGCCTCCCTTGTGTCCTAGAGGTTAAGTCTCAGCGCTATCACCTCTTTGACCTGAGTTTGATCCCCCGCTGGGGAGCTAACACATATATGGTGCACCAGACCTCTCCTGTCACACCTCTGCTCCCCTTAGCAGTGTATTTCAGCTCTGTTCTGCTCCCCAGTTTGTGTCCGGAGAATCCTCTAACTACCCCACCCCCCTGGACTACACCCCTGTTCTTCTAGGTGCAAAACAAAATACAATAATTAGCATAGTTTATATAATTTCCTTATAGCATTTTTACTTTATACTTTTTGCTGAGTATTCAAATTTACCAAAATATGGCTTATTTTTGTTAGCCAGATAATTAAAAAAGAAATCTCATTGGATCACACCTCATTTTCTATAGGTGTAGAAATTACCAAAATATATTTAAAATATAAAAAGTCACATTCAAGAATTAAAGTGAATTTGTACTTGTAATTTTAAATATTTTTTGTTAAAAATGCCAAGATTCAGGCAACTTAAACATGTTGGAAAATGTATCTCTTATGACATCCGTCACAACAATGACTTCTAGGAATTCTTAGGCGATGCATCACTTGTGCTGAAAAGATGTTCTAGTTGCCAGGTACACTTGCCACTTTCTTGCTCACCTGTGTAATACTTCCCTGTCATTGTCTGCTACTGTGTCCATTGTCTCTGAAAGCCTGTTCCTGATTGTAAAGCCTTGTGATAACTTCATCCATGAGACATCACATCTGCCTTTTCTGGTCAATATGACGGCTGGCAAAATCCATTTATACCCAGAACTAATGTGAGGAACTAATGAACACTCCATTTCTTAAGTAATATCCTGCCATAGGCACTTCAATTTTGCATGGGCTTTTTGAATGTGTAACAGAGTTGAACTTTGTCATGATTCCTAGTATTCTTTGTTATAGGGAAGCACAAGCATTATACCTTATGCATCAGCATCTTTGAGTTTGCCCAAGGTAACATTTTCTCATTTATGTTGTAGCTTTTTATTTATTTATTTTTTCTAAGATGGATTGGACAAGAATAAATGAAAAGACATTGTATTGTATCCTGAAATAATAATACATCTTCAAAGAGCAAAATTTTGTGTTCTTCAATTTAGTTTCAAGTTTTTCTTTTCAAATGTGTTCTCTTTGAGTTAGTCTCTGAATCTCAAATGTAGATAGATTTATGGACTTATTACCAGCTCTCCAAATACATGCAAGCATATCCCTGTGTTAGATTATAACTTAACCTAAAATTGATAACTACATTGCATTTTGAGGAGCCATTTGTTTAGAGAATTGAGGTGGTAAGCTTAAGAAATGTGTTTAGCTTGGTTTATTGTCTGGTCACTGATTTTAATTGAGATATAATTGACATATAGCATAGTGTAAGTTTAATGTGTACATGTTGGTTTGACACATTTATATATTACAGTATGATTGCCAGCATAGCATTACCTAACACCTCTACTATGTCTCATAATAATAATTTACTCTTAATGCCAAGAACACTTAAAATCTAGTCTTTAGCAAGTTTGAAATATATGCTACAGTATAGTTGACTCTCACAGCTATACCATATATTAGACTTTCAGAGTATTAAGCTTGTAACTACAGTTTGTGCTTTCTGATCAATATCTCCAAAATTTCCTTATCCTCCAAGCTCTTAAACCACAATTCTACTCTCTGTTTCTACAAATTTGGCTTTTGAGATTCCACAAATAAGTGATATTATTCATTATTTGTCTTTCTCTGGTTTACCTATTAAACCCCAGTCTACCAGGAGCATTGAACTTTCTTTTTTAAAGATTCATTTATTTATATATACAAGAGCTGGGGTGTAGACCAGAGGTGCAGGGGTTGAGAGGATTCACCAGAGACAGAGCGGGGAGCAGAACAGGCAAATTGACTGAATTACACTGCTGAGGGGAGCAGTGGGTGAGTCAGGAGAGGTCTCCTGCACCATGAGAGAAGCTCCCTGACTGGGGATCAAACTTGTGCTGCAGTGACTGGGAATGGCTTCGTAGTGCTGAGACTTAAACCCTTGCTCCACCAGGGAGGTGCCATATTTTAGCTATTGTAAGAAATATTGCAGCAAATCTGAGATATTCTTAATAAAAATATGGAACATAGACCACCAGAAATAAATATTAAACATAACCATTATACTGTCTATTTAACATTTGGTAAATATCTATATGCAGTTTAATCAAAGATTATCTAGAAAATTTCTGAAGTGTTGATATTTGGGGTGTGTGTGTGTGTGTGTGTGTGTGTGTGTGTGTGTGTGTGTGTGTATAATTTATTTTTTAAAGGAGTTACATACTTTGGAAACTAGAGGTACATGAGATAGTATTGTAAAAAAACATTGGAGCCTGATTTTTTATTACTACTTCATAATGTCATAATAGCAGTTAGAATTTAGATTTTTTTAGTATTATAGATGACCTATGCTGTTTTCTCCTACTGTAAATCTTAATATGACTATAAGTCTCAACCCTTATCATCTTACCATTCCGATGGACCATATCTAAGTTCCATCTTTACTTTCTTTTAGATACAGAACTGTGACATTTCTGTTGGTTCAACATATGCTTCGGTTACTATTTAAACAATAAATATGTGTGTTATGGACAAAAATAACATTTCATAAAATTAAATTTATAAATATTGGGCCTCCCCGGCGGCGCAGCGGTTGAGCGCTGCGCTGTGGAGCTGTCGGCAGTAGCGATGTGAGTTTGATGCCCGGCTGGGGAGAATCCCACATGGTGCGGCAGACCTCTCCTGCCTCACCCGCTGCTCCCCTCAGCAGTGTACTTCTGATCTGCCTGTTCTGCTCCCCACTCTGTCTCTGGTGAACCCTCTCTCCACCCCATGCCTCTGGCTTGTACACCAGCTTGTATGTATAAGTAAAATAAAAAATCTTAAAAAAAATAATAAAAAGAATTATAAATATTGCTGGTGAGACAAAAGTAATTCATGTGGCATTTACATTATTTAAAAAGTTGATAATGTTTTCAGGGACCATAGTAAAAAGTTCTGATGTTCATGTACATAATCATGACAAAAAAAAAGCAGCATTTCCCCTTTATCCTTCTCCTGATCTTTACATCTCTTTTGTAGTGTGTGATTGGAAAACAGTGGGGGAGAGTGCCTCTTTTCAGTGTCAGTGAAACCTCTAGAGGTCCAAGCAAGATCTGTAAAATTTGGGGTAAAGTTTAGAGGTGACAGAGAATGCTGACTTCTCATACTGTCTTTTAAATCAGGAAAGCATACCAAACTTCAAGAACTAGACTTGTAGTAATTAATGTTGTACCTGATATCTGGGCTGTAGTGAAATTGAATTTCTATATTTCAACTTATAACATAAAATAAAATATCTAGAATGTTAGGTTGCTGCATGATTTTAAGAGTTTTTTTTTCCCCCTGTACCACCTCATAAACAAGTGTTTTTCACTTAAAGAAAAAAAGGAAAGGAAGAAAACACTTTATAAACATTTCTACAAAATAATTAAGACTTTGCTTATAAGCATTGTGAGTCAATGATAAAGTAATTAAGATCTATTTCTTAATTCCAATATAGACTATAGGTTATGTGCATTCTATTGCTGGGCAACAGTGGACAGTCATAAATTTCCTAGGAAACAGAACCTTAAATAAGAAAGTCTTGGAAATATTTATGGGCCTCACTGGTGGTGCAGCGGTTAAGCGTTGCACTGTGGAGCTGTTGGCAGCAGCGATGCGAGTTTGAAGCCTGGCTGGGGAGATTCCCACATGGCTTGGCAGACCCCTCCTGCCTCGCACGCTGCTCGCCTCAGCAGTGTATTTCCATTGAGCTGCTTGTTTTGCTCCCCACTCTGTCTCTGGTGAACCCTCTTGCTGTCCCACACCTCTGGCCTGTACCCCAGCTTGTATGCATAAAAAAATAAATCTTAAAAAAAAAGAAAGCCTTGGAAATATTTAGAGTATATAAAATGCACTTACAATAAATAAACGTTTTTGAGTTCATGGAAGAACATATTCCTGCTGGATAATTCTAATTATCCTAGTCAGGACAATATGTGGTATAATGTGTTGAGAAGCAGGAACTAACAAAGTCAAGGTTTTAGAGATATAGAATGAGAATTTTCTAGCAGTTATGTGAAAAGACTCACGGAGACTCCAAAAAGAAGTTATATAAATATAAGGAGTGATGAATTTCAGTGCAACTATAAAATAGAGTTGCAGTAAGTCATTGATTTAATTGCATATAAGAAATAATCATTGTACTTCTACCAAAAAAAAACCCCAAAAAACAAAACTTAAAAATTCAGTGTGTTAGTCTCCTATATAATTCATTGTGAGAAAATGACATGTTCACAAATAAGAATACTTCAACTCTAAGTTGCCAAATGTCGTAAGGAAGCCAGAGAAAACTGCATAGTAATTCAAGGGAAGATGTCATTGCTTTTAGCTTGTACTTGGAATGGGAAACAGATATATTCTATGAGAGAAAATAATTTTATTTTGGCTTGAAATGTCAGGTAGACTTTGGACGTCTGGCATGGGCAAAGGCATTTCATTTGAATGTAACAGAGGAACATAGGTGGTGATATCTGGGAACACTGAATACTTAAAAGTAGAGTAATTGAATTAAGTGGAAACTGGTGTTGAATTTTGACCACATTGTTTGGGGGAGAGCAAGGGAGCTAGGATGACACATTAAGATATTTCATAAAATTTGAAGGGAAATATGGATCTACAAAGGTCTTTGAATAATGGAGAACTGATTTGACATGACAAAGATCAGACAAATCAAAAAAGTGGTATATAAAAAAGTAATTAAAAGTCACTACATAAATCCAGACAAAATAATGAGCTGTTGAAATGGAAGTAGAGACAATGGAAATAGCAGGAACTAGTGTTAAAAAACAATATGTAGATGGCACATGAAAACATATAAATAAAATAAGCAGATAAAAGTAATACAAAGATAATGTGATTTAGATTCCAGAGCTAGGTAGGGAGAGTGCACAAGACATTCCTTTAGAATAGCTATCTAAAAATTAATAACTAGTTTTAGACTTTTAAATACAAAGTCTTCTTTTAAATTCTAAGTTTTTGAAAGTGTTCACCCATTAAAAGTCAACCCTTGACCTCCCCTGTACAAATTTCTGCTTCAAATTTATTGATAGATAACGAAAGAGTTCCTAGTGGTAACTTGCATAGAAGGCATAACATAGAATCACAAATCCCTTATTTCACAAGATTCTCAAATATCACAGACCACTACTCCTTTCTTACCAACATTCATCGAAAAATCAGTGACCAAATTTATACACACTGCCAGGTGTATGCCACATAAACATCCGCTTTAATCCATAATTATTAGCTCAAGTAGATTCCACAAATTCTTGGGAACTGATCTCTGACAAAAATCTTCTCCTTGAAGTTCCTCTCCAGTTAGGGTTACATGCTTTATTCAATAAAGGGATGGGTGTGTGAGGAGCAGTAGGAATGAATAATTGGCCAGCATAGAGAAATCAGAGCACCTGTATTACTGAGACAGAAATATGAGTTGTGGTAAAGGTTGAGATGGAGGCAAAAGTGAGATAGGCATTCTTAGAGTAGATGTGGGTAAATAAGGAGGGATTGTGTGTTCAGTGTAACGAGTAGTAGGTTCCCTGATCACCCTACACTTCCCTACTCAGAGTACTAGAAAAAATAGGCCTTGATTGCACACTGCAGAGATAGATTCTGAACCATAGAATCAATGAAAGTGTAATTAACAAGTCCAGACCTCTTAAAAATTCTGTGGTTTTGAAAATAACCCGGCTTCCTTATGATAAATTGACTCTTTCATTGCTGAACTCAGACATAACTTGGTAGTGGTTATTGTCATTAATTAACTTAGGTAGTTCAATAAGCCTCAGATCTGGTAGTGTGAGACAGGTTTGTGTTAAAATACTTGTTCTCTCACTAACTATGACCTTTGGCAAGTTCTTAACCTATCTGAACATTTTTCCCTAGTGTGCGAAATATCAGGATCATAATTTCCATAGTTAATACAGTGTCTGGTACAAAAAGTACTCAACATTTTTTTTTCTGTGACCATTCATTAAGTTTAAGGAATTAGGGGAATCTGGATCTTAATTCATGTGGAGAAATGTTCATGTGTAGGTTATTCATATCATAACATCTACCACAACCACACTGGAATATTTTTACAAAGTCCTTTTACTATTCTTAAGCATTCTCCAATCTCTTAATGAAGTCTTAAATGTTATTTCATTTATATCCACCTGGAATGCTTAAAATTTCAAATGAGAGAACAGTCCATGATGATTTAATAGCCAATTTTCTTCTGATAAATTTCTAGTCCTCCTTTAACTACTTGAATGCTCTTTTTAATAATGTCCTACTTCCTGCTACCCTACAAGGTCTGATCTACTTTAACTTATTCCTAGACATGACAGTCAATCTGAGAAAGAAAGTGCTATAAGTTAATAAGCAGAATTTAAAAATGACCCTCAAGAGCAGCAGATGAATTGCTAATTAGAATTATCACTGTTGCCTCAATAATACTTTTCTAAGGTCTGAATTATGTCAGGACATTAAGAGTAGAAAGTTCATTAGTATTTTTAATGCGTATCTATTATTTATAAAGCAAGTATGAGCTGGGAGCATAACGTGAGTATATTACCTGCTTCTCACTGCCTATCATGCCATTTTGTTATTCCACTCTCCTAGGAGGAAGTGTAGATTGCATCTGAGCAGTACAGTCAAAATAGGCCTATATTCAAAATAAGCATTTACCATAATCTGACCTTGAACAGGTGTTTTAATCTTCTTGACTTTCCCTATCCTCATTTATAAAAATCTAAAATAATAACTATCTCAGAAGTTTATTATGTCAAAGTAAAAGGTTGTTAATGTACAACTTTACTGTGTAGTAGTCGATTTTCTACATCAGGTAAGAGTTGCAAGCTTGTTATCTTCACAGCATCCTGTGTTCTTATTTTCTTAATCTCAAGCATAAAATATTCTTATCAAACTAAAATTATGTTATTCACCCATAGTCACTGATGTGTATGCTCATGGTGATGACAGCATGCACTAATTTAGATCACACCCTCTCCTCTGCTGCCTCCTGTATGCATCTCACAACAATATTTGGGGATATGGGTAAGAGCATAGATGTTGCTTTTAACTGAACCACATTACTAACACATGTGTGACTTTATCTTCATTAGCAATAGGATCTAAGTAATTGATAAACCACTGGTTTTATATAAACATATACTCATATTCTTACATAGAGGAATTCTATTTTTTATTTCTTTGTAGCACTAGTTTAAAATATGAAAATTCAATGTTGAAAAAATAAACTTGATACTCCCGAGATTTCAAAACAAAGTTAGCTTTCATACATTTTCTAATTACTAATAAATAATTTATTCTATTAATGAGTCAGAATTAGAGAAAGAACTGAACAAATTTGATTTTGTCAATCTTTCAGAAAATAATCATTACCTCAAAAATCGCAGCAAAATCACGTCCTTAGGAAATTCTTTCTGGTGTATTGCTGCCATATGAAAACTTTTAGTAGCAAATACCTGAGTATATGTAAATTTTATATGCTTCTATGTATTTAAATATACTAGTCAAAATTATTTCCTAATTAGTCTTTTCAAAGATGGATGTTTTCAAAAATAGATAAAATTAAATGTAAATAAAAATAATTTTATGAAATGTCTTCAGTCTCAAAGAGCTTAAACATGCTAAGCTTCAATATGGCTGACTTAATTGTAATTCAATTAACATTGTTATTGTGTAATTAATGACTTGAAAATGGCAATGTCATGAGCCATCAATTATGGATTAGTGTAAAAAACAGTAGGTGCTATAGACTGGAATGTCACAATATGCCTCCAGGTTTTGTTTTTAGTTTTTTGATACTTCTATCGGAAGTATATTTGTCAGATTATAACTTGACATTGCATTTGATTAAATGTGACAAACATAATGTCACTAATGGATTGTTTTTCACTATAAAGCTCTTTATAGGGTATTAGTAGGCATCAGAGAATTTTCCCTCCAAATTATGTTTATTAAGGTAAAGTAGTTTTACATCACTGTAGCTGCTTTAGTGGTTATAACTTTAAACCTCCACAAATGTATATTTTCACACTCTGCCCATTAATAAGTAAAAATTTACCCAAATCTAGGTAGTTTATTTTATATTTTGTAGGTAATTAGGTCAAGAACAAAATTTGAGGTTATAAATACTTTCAGTGATAATTATGTCACTATGTATTTTTTCTTTTATATATGAAGCTAATGACTATTTTATTTTTTACATTCTGTAAGAATTTTTATTTATGGTTTCTGAGGTGACAGTTGATTCTATCCTGTTACAATGAAGTTTCGCGAGATTTTTCACAGTTCCAGAAAATGTCATTCATTCTCAATTTTATTTCCTGAAACTCCTATATTGAGATTTGTCCTCAAACTTTGTATCATCTGAAGTGCAGCTCCTTTTTGTCCAAGCATTCTCTTCAAATCTTCCTTTTCCAGTTACACCCTTTCATTTAGAACTTTTGTGATTTTTGCTTTTTGTAAAGTCTGTCTCCTTCCATAAAAAGATTTTAAATTCTGCAAGGATGTGATTTTATCCAATTCAGCAGTCAACCTCTCAACATTTTGTATAAACTTACACAAGATGCATAATCAACAGATACTCGCTAAGGTATGTCAATTATTACCTTGAAAAAAATATATTAAATCATCATTGTGGTTTTGATTTTGTAATAAATGAATGAGTATGTTTAATAATAACAAGCTTTTTGTGGAAAGGGCAAAGAAGTGTAAAAATGTCCATTTATTTTGCAAATAAAAAATAACATCTCTTGGCCTCCCTTGTGGCACAACGGTTAAGCACTGCACTGTGGCCCTGTTGGCAGCGGCCACATGAGTTTGACACCTGGTGGAGGAGATTACCACATGGCACAACAGACCTCTCCTGCCTCGCCCACTGCTCCCCTCAGCAATGTATTTCCGTCCTTTTGCCTGTTTCGCTCCCCACTCTCTCTCTGGTGAGCCCTCTCGCCGCCCCATGCCTCTGGCCTGTACCCCAGCTTGTACGCAGAAATAAGTAACTCTTTAAAAAATCTCTTATCGCTAGTAGATCTATAAAATGTTATCTTGTTAAAATTGTGGTAGTTTTTTTGTTTTTTTTTTTTAATTCTAGGCCTTATTAGATTCTATAGACTTTCATATGGTAGACATTTTTCCCCAAAATACTCTTTTCAATTGTCTTAATTTTTGAACTTCACTGTCATTCTTTTGAAGAGCTAAGTGAATTCAATTTTTTACTTAGACTTTATGCATTTGTGCTGAAAGGTTCCCTAGGGCATGCACATACCTGTATAAGATGGCCCTATGTCTCTGGAAATCTCAGCTGGGCACAATCACTTGACAAACCCTCAGTGTAATAAAAGACAATTCTAGTGAAGCAAACTGTGAAGCAAATTCCAAAAGTGATCTTTCCAGGAAGGAACTTTTAAACCCCTGGGAAAAGCCATCACCTAGAATCCAGAGATAATTCAAAATGCAAATGAACCACTTGAGACAAGGGGGCACCTGTTGTTCTGCCTTGATTATGTCTTCAGGTCTCAACTTCAGTAAATGAGAGAACAGAAGGAAGGAGTTCCTTTGATGAGCTGTCTTCAAGACAGTAAAAACAGAGAAGAAAAGCTAGGCAATATGCATTCATAATTCCTTCTTGACCGTCAATAACTGCAAATCACAAACTGTCATTTTGAGATGTGTGTATGCCATATGCTGCCTGTTTTCCCATAGTTGTTATTAGTGAACCTAAAAATTTTAAAAAAGGACTCATTTACTATCTCTGTAAAAGAAGAGAAGAAAACACCTAATAAGAAATTATCCCATAATCCAGTGATTCTTGAGAAGAACAGAACAAGAAGAGTGGGTGATGACAGCAGCCTAGAGACAGGAAAGAGGTCTACAGGACATACGGAGACATGGAGAATATGGAGAGGCTCACAGTAGGACCATGAGATAGTAACTCAGAGACATCCATAGATGTCCTAAGATATTCCATAGATGCCCTAAGATATGCAAAGGAGAAGAGAGACATCAATAAATTATTTAGATGATATTTGTGTTTTTTAGCCCTCAATAGCATTTATCAATAGTTTTACTTGTCTTTGGTTGACTCTCACATTTCCCTATCAGATTGTATCTGTCACCTGTCTTCTTAAGCCTCCTACTCACCCATTACTGCCAGCATACCGAAATATTGAAGACATTTAACATAAGCTAGTTTAGAATTTTTCTTTCTCCTTTCAAATGTATTGACACGCTCATTTATCTTTACTTTCTCATCTCACTCACAGAAGATGAGATGTTTGATCAAAACCAATCTTTACTCATTTATTCTTGGTCTCATCCCCTTTCTTGTCCATGGGGACTTGAGTTCATCAGTATCTCCTCTCTTTCATTTATCTTTGACCTCTTACTCTATCCGTCATTTCTCTCATCCTGTATATAGAAAATTATCTTCTACTCCCTGCTCCTAAATCCCTCTTCAAATAAAGTATTTTTATTAACTATGTATATTCTATATTCACCATCTCTAATCTCTCAGAATTGATTCACCATGTTGCAATACATTTTTGTTCTTACCCCAATTAAGTACTTAAAGTGGAGTTCAATGATGTCTCAATATTACCAAACCCAATTTAATAGCTATCTCTATTATATACTATTTGCCAGGAATGCCTTTCCAGAATTCAATAGTGAAATTCTATTACACTAAACATATTCTGTATAATTTCCATGGGTGGACTTCTGCCCTTTCTGTCATTTAAATGTTAGAATCATCTATAGTTCTATTTCAAATCCATTGATCTTTTTTTCCTTTAGGGCATCTCATTTACTAAGTTTCATAGATAAGACATGATTAAGCTTGAAGATGCCCAAATCCACATCTTTGATTCTGGCCTGTTTCCTGACATTTATTTTCATATATCAATTTATAATTGACCTATTTACATGGAGAATCTACAGCCTTCTCAGACATGTCAAATTCCACCTCTTTCCGTTAACCCTTGCCTGATCTGACATAATCCTGCCATCTCAGTGAAAATACCTTGATAATTGTAAAGCTCTTTCCAATGTCATTGTCTGACTATCTCATTCATTTTTACCCGGATTTAGCTCTTTTGGGGAATTGTCCTTCTTAGGAAATGTTCTCTTAGACCTCAGATTAACTTTTTGTTTCTTTTTTTGTCATTCCATGGATATGTAACATTATGTTTAGTGAAGCAACACACTATTTTTATGTGACAACCTACCTGATTAAGATACTTCTTGGGACAAATAGCGATGCTTTTTTTTTTGTTCCCTCAACAACTAATCAATAAGTGTCTGATAATCAGTAAATATTTGTCAAACTTATCTGAATTTATTCCATCAGTATTAACTAAGATTACCTTCCCTTTTTTCCGCCTCACAGAAAAAAAAAACAAAACAGCTTCTAGGTAAATTAACCAACATTGCTATTGGACCTGTCGTATTTCTTTGTCAACATCTTCACAGTGATATCACTACTAGAATGCAATTGAGAAATAGTGTCTTTATCTGCCCTTATTTTTAAAAAAGCAACTCAAGGGGATTCCCAAATACTTTATGATTATCAATCATTTTTTTATTCTGGATATTTCCTCATTTCAATGGATAGTAGTAAAATTTACAAGCATTATCATGAATGCTTGTGTAGATAGTGTTTAATAACACTTCCATCAATTTTGAAGTTCAAAAAAAATCTTAGAAGTGTTCTTTGTGGCGTGATGCTAAGTTAATAATTACTCAAAATATTGATATAATTGTTTTCTGAAAGAAGTTTGGTAAGTGTTGATGAACAAAAATTTATCCAAGTAATTGGTGAAAGGAATCTGAGAGGAAACTACATTAAAAAACAACATATAGTTTGTAAGTGCTATGCGAAAAAAATCAGAAGGTGGGTAGTCCAAGAGATAATTTTTTTTTAATTTTTAACATAAGAAAACATCTTTTTGAAGTTGAATGTGTATTTTTAACACACTGCATTTTTTAGAAAAATTAGTTTGAACATTTTATTATATGCCATAATTTATACTGCTGTTTTGATTTCCATTAAAGTATCTATTTTGTATTAGCCATGTCTGACAAAAAGAGTTAAAATTAAGAAAATTACTTTGTTTTTATGAGTCTGTAGCCTTTTCTTAAATTTCTAAACTGGCAAATATGATTAAATATTTTGGCATATTGTGAGTTTGCATAATTTCTAATGCATATTCTACAAATACAAAAAAATATTTTATAACATTTTTGTCATTTATGTTGTTTTATCATTTTTTGTTGATAATTTTTGATGGAGAATTTTATTACTCTGTTATTTTGTTATTTTTTTTGTTATGTAGAAGAAAAGCAACTGTATCAAGAGTTTAAAAATTAATTTCTCTATGCAAATAGCTAAATGGTATGTGCATGCATTGAGTGTTATTTGGATAGTAAGTATCTGTTGAGAATTTTATGATTTCATTAATGAAATAAATAGGGAGATTCAGAGAACATTATTTTAAAGGCACTTTTAGTGTATACATGATGAAATGTAAATTATATGAATTATTAACATTTAACAACTTAGAAAATGTTAATAGTGCATTCTGCATGGGAATTTATTTTTCTAATCATAATCAAAGAGGAAAAGACATTCTTATGCTTCTAAAGTATAGAAAATATTTACATTAAATATATTCACATTTATTAAACCTTCTCTGAATAACAGTATAATACAATAGGATGTTTTTAGTAGAAACTAGGCTAATTTTGTTAGAGTTTTAATACATGTAATACCATCTTAAATTAAGAAATGACATATTTTTAGTAAATTAGTTATAAAAATATATGGTGTTCTTGGAAAGTATGCTCTTGTAAATGTCCTATAGACCAAGTTTCAACCCCAGTTGAAACGGACAAGCTGTGATTGGCTCCCCAACATATGATACTGCCCTCTCACAGGGACATAGCCAGGAAAGGAGGCTTTTGAGCCTGCTTAGTTTAAACAGTCCTAAATTACATGCATACATATACATGTATCTGTGTATGTATGTATGTACACACATGCACATACATACACATATACATGCATACACATATATGTTTTGTATATTACATACTGAAATTATAATTTTAATTGGAACAAATGGAAACATAATTTTTTAATTCACTTTGAAATTCACAGGGTTTTTCATTGCCATACTATGGCTCTGTTTTCCTCTTCAAATTGATCTTCTAATTCATTTTACGTTGATTTTTCAGTTAAAACAGTTATCAGCCTGGGCTCCCTATCCCTTTTAGGTTTAATTTAGGTCATACATTCCTCTAGGGTTATCCCTATCTATGATACATATTTGTTTTTACAGACTCATTGGAGACTTAAATATTTTTCATACCTATCCATGTTCATTTTGACTCCTTCCAATGCAATTGGCAAATAATGTCTATATTTGCACTATTCAATATGATATCCACTTGCTATCTGTCAGTATTTAAATTTATATTTAAGTCCTTATGATTAATTGCTTTAAAATTTAGTTCCTCAGTAATGCTTGTCCTATTTTAGGTCCCCAAGAACCACACAGCAAAAATCCTATTAAGTCCTATTAAACAATACTAATTTATAATTATTTCATCGATAAATAATAAAATTGAATTTTAAATTTAGAAAATATGCCTAAATTTTCCATAGCTCTCTGAGTAGCTAAACTGAAACCAGATTTTAAACCATTTGACATCAAGTAAGATACTTTTTGAGAGTTCAACTGCCCCAGAAACATGGGTCTTTATAAACACTAAATTTTCTATTTGATATTTTTCCTGCATTGATCTTACAACATAGATAATTAGAAAGTTTTTTTTTTATTTTCTATCACATTCATTTATACAAAGAAAATAGTTATTAGGAACTCAAAATTATATTTAATTCTTGGTGTAAAGAGTGTATCTATGCTTCAATGTGACCTAAATATTTAATTGTGTTCCTTAAAATATCTGCAGAGTTTAATATCTCTAGCAAGTTAATCAGTCAGAAACAGTAAAATATACAGGCAGGCTCTGTTAATCTATATATTTTTTAATAAAATATTTATTTATTTATACATACAAGCTGGGGTACAGGCCAGAGGCTTGGGGAGGCAAGAGGGTTCACCAGAGACAGAGTGGGGAGCAGAACAGGCAGATCAGAAATACACAGCTGAGGGGAACAGCGGGTGAGGCAGGAGAGGTCTGCCGTGCCATGTGGGATTCTCCCCAGCCTGACGTTGAACTTGCATCGCGTGCTGCCGACAGGTCCACAACGCAGCACTCAACCGCTGCACCACCAGGGAGGCCCTGTTAATCTATATCTTATAGACCTTAGCTTACTCTGACAAACCTCATAAATATTCTGAAGGTGATGTTGAGATAGATCACTTACAGGTCATAAATATATATGCCAGTGAATTCCTCTTCCATCCTTTTTATGAGTCCTATTTGGGGAATGTACTCCCAAACAATTTTAAAATGTAAAGGCTGTATAGTTGAATATTTTATGACTCAAGTGATGTATATTGCAGCAGTGTATTGGACCTGACCAGCAGTTGGGAAACCATTTGTACAGTTGGACCCAAGGAAGTTTAAATTAGGGTAGCCTAACATGGCATTTATGACACAGGACCTTTTATTGTAATGTTCTTGCAAATAGTGGTCTCTTCAATATTGCCAAGGTAAAGTAATAAATAAATAAGCAAACAAACCATTAAACCATAGCAGTTGTTTACACAGTAACCTTTAAGTATATGTTACGGTGTTCCATTTAATAATGACTATCTCACTTGACTGCTTAACATTTTTATTTCTTTTGATTCATTTTCACAATTTCATTTTAGTCTTTAGCCAATAAGCTATTTAAGTAAAGGTGGTTATATCACTTTAATTCCCTGCTTCTTTCCTATAATATTTTGTAGCCATAAGAATATTCTAAAGCCATTAGGTCACATTGCAGTGATAATTTTATTCATTTTGAACCTACATTAGAAATCATCTGTTTCATCTCTTGATCCACATGATCAACCACCAAACAAGTGGTTGTTGACCAACATATGCATTTTTATCACATGAGAAATTTTAGGGGGGGAGCTTGGTGCTAAGATTACTCTACAGACCATTTAAAAATCCCTACACATAATTTGATAATACGCTTTCAGTTGCCTGCTCTTCTTTAATTTTCTCAAATATGTTGTGTGACTACACACTTTGTGTTATGGATATGGGGGACATGCTTATGCATATATATTCTTATATTTGTTTTTTTTTAAGATTTATTTATTCATACAAGCTGGGGTACAGGCCAGAGGTGTGGGGCAGCGAGAGGGTTCACCAGAGACAGAGTGGGGAGCAGAACAGGCAGATCAGAAACACACTGCTGAGGGGAGCAGCAGGCGAGGCAGGAGAGGTCTGCCGCACTAGGTGGGATTTGTCCCGGCTGGGCATCGAACTGGCATCACATGCTACCGACAGTTCCACAGCGCAGTGCTCAACCACTGCGCCACCAGGGAGGCCTGATATATTCCTATGTTTGTATTAAACCACTTGTATTATATCACTCTAACTCTGATTAATAACTGGGAAAATAGCCATAGCAAATCTTAATTATTGACCAGGAGTTTTATGGAAATATATTTTATTTATGCCTACCAGACATTTAATCTGCTTTGAATGTAGCTTGATCTGCTTTGAATGAGAATTGATAATGCCAAGCTTAAATTAATCATTAGGAAGTATCTTTAAATTTAGTTCATTTATTTCTTTCTAAAATTAAGTAGCCAATTTTCAGGGACTAGTTCGATTGAGATTGGTGTTTTATGCTGTTTTTTAAGTGTAGGTATCTGTATTCATGATCCTTCCTGTCCACAGAGCAAATAAGTCAGAGGATAGCCCAAAAGGAAGTGACAAATAATAGCACTGTATTGTTAAAACATACGTTTGTATTAAATCATATTAACATTTAAACAAATCTGTTAACATTTTAGTAAGTTATTTATGGCTAAACTTGCTCCTCTCTTATACCTCCTGCTAGCCTTCAAACGTTCTTCTAGTAGTTAATATACACGATTGAATATGATATGTAATACGTACTGGAAAAAGATTGAATGTAAGAATGCAAATACATTCAAATCATATTTTTGATTCATAATTCAATGTTATATGACACTTCTTGTAGAGTTTTAAAGATTTTATTTTATTTTTATTATTTTTTTAAAGATTTATTTTATTTATACATACAAGCTGGGGTACAGGCCAGAGGTGTGGGGCGGCGAGAGAGTTCACCAGAGACAGAGCGGGTAGCAGAACAGGCAGATCAGAACTGCACTGCTGAGGGGAGCAGCGGCAGAGGCAGGAGAGGTCCGCCGCGCCATATGGGATTCTCCCCGGCCGGGCTTCGAACTCGCGTCACCGCTGCCGACAGCTCCACAGCGCAGCGCTTAACCGCTGTGCCACCGGGGAGGCCCTTAAAGATTTTAAAACAATCATCATGGGGCATTAAATTATGTATATATAATTGAATATATATTCTTTATATATAATTGAACATATTGTTTAAATATTGTCAGTTTATCAGTCTAACTATTTTAATAATTAAAATGGGTAATTGTAATTTTCACCATGTTTTGTTTTGTTTTTTTTTTCCTCCATGTACAGTTTGGAGAAACATGAATTTCCCTCTAAATCCTAGCATCTGTATGTCCACCAGCTGACATACAAGTGGCAAGTTTATGTTCTTTGCCTTACCATTTTAATTTCACTAATTCAGAGAAAGCAGAATGTGATGTGTCTCTTGTAAGCAGAGGGTCTTCTCAAGGGAAAAGGAAAATGTAACACGGTAACTTACAGGCAAACAATCATTTCCTCATTCTTTCAAAGTTCATTTCCTAGGCAAAAATAGTGCTTGTGAGGGGCTATACCATGAAGAAATGAAATGTTAAATGTATAAATTATATGATGAAATTATTTAATAAAAACATTAAAATATAAAATAATGAACTCAGTTCCACTTACAAATACTCTCTTAGTATTGTCTAATTAATTTTACATTTTTCCAACATATTGTGAAATAGCAAACTCTCCATCTATGTTCTCTGCATTTTTTGCTCCCTTATTTCACAGTCTAGACTACATGCAAAGTTACCAGTCTGTCTTTGAATGACTTTTCAAATATGCCTATAATGCCCGTTTTCTGGGTCATTTGAGTTTTCTATTATTTGTTTTAGTTATTTTTTTCCTAAGATTATTCCGAGATCTTTCACTTTGGAAAAACATGGTAAATATGCCTATCTGCTCTATATTAAAAAAAAAAAAAAAGGTACACATTACTTACTCTTTGAGAGTACTGCCAATGAACTTTATTATTTCTTTTATTATTATATAATAAAAGCAATTGGAACAAAATGGTGGAAGAATGTACAAACTTATATTGAATCAATCATGTCTCTGAGAACTAATCTTATCTACTCTGACACTTTTTTTAACTTGTGTCTTAATGTTTTTCTTTATTTCAACATAGAGATATTATTTACCTAAAACAGATTTTACCTAAAACAGATATTATTTACCTAAAAGAGTGTTTATTGCCCTGGCCAGGATTGTTTGCTGAATATAAACCAAATTGACATGTGTAAATTTTTTAAACTTCATATTTTTGGATACCTCAAAATTCCCATAACAGGCTAGGGACACTCCACACAAGTGATCAACATACCAGAGTGATAAGGACGTAGCTGCCACAAGATCCCGCATGCCACCACTGACTTAGAGGTAATGACATTCAAACATACTATTGAAATCCCTTAGGTCTTTGTGTACCCAACTTAACTTCCTTAAAGTCACTCGCCCATAAGTCCTCACTCACAGACTCACGACCGAGTTTCTTGAATTGGCTCTCTGAGAGATCCTCCCATATGATGCCCTTTTTTGGGCAAGATGCACCTTTTTCTTCTGGGACTTGAGAAGAAAATAAATCCTTTAATTTCTTTTTTTTTTTTAATATTTATTTATTTATGCATACAAGCTGGGGTACAGGCCAGAGGCGTGGGGCAGCGAGAGGGTTCACCAGGGACAGAGTGGGGAGCAGAGAAGGCAGACTGATGGAAATACACTGCTGAGGGGAGCAGTGGGCGAGGCAGGAGAGGTCTGCTGCACTATGTGGGAATCTCCCCGCCGGGAGTGGAATTCACGTCGCAGCTGCCGACAGCTCCACAGCACAGCGCTTAAACACTGCTCCACCAGGGAGGCCCTAAATCCTTTAATTTCTTATGATTCCCTCCATAAGTATCATTTTTTCAGCTGTGTTGAAGAAATTCTTAAAGATTCTGCAAGAGGGGATTAGTTCCACATATATAATTCAACACTAATAGGAAAATTTTTGATATATTTCAACTAGCCAAAATAAGTTTAACACATATTTTACTTTAAACTGCTAAATAACATTTTCTCTTCACGTTACTATAGTTTTACCATTGTTTAAAAGAAATATGATTGTCATAAAGATGAATTGTTTAAAGCCAGAAGAATTTGCAAATATAAAACCAATGAAATCTTGAACCAATGTTTTCTGCACATTGTCCAAAGTTTCTAATTAAGGTCAGTCCCTAAGAAATATGTAAATTTATTCAATCTAATATTGATGAAGTTAGATGCATCACAGTGATTTATAATGCAATACTTTTACAATGTTTTTTTAAGATAAAGAGATTAAGTGTCCCTGTATAGAATAATAGGTCATGGAGAATGTGGATGAAAATAATTTATTTTAGTCCTCAAATCACTAGGTGCTTTAAATTAATTATGGATATTGAAATCCATTGTTTTCATAAGTAGACTTTTCTCATTCACCCTAAATTAGAAAGTAAAAACTGTTGAATGTTTTTTTTTTGTAATTTGTCAGTCATTTTTATATGAACACTTAGATGTAGCATTAATATATAATAATCTCTCCTGATTTTCACAAGCAATGGTAAAGATTTAATTAAGATAAATTAAAGTGAATTTAATATCATTAAAAATACAACAAAGGGTAATAATAAAATAAAATGAAGATTTTAAGAGAAGTAGGGAATGCCATTGAGTCTTTCTAGTTTGTGTGTTTAAAGGAAGATAGGTACTTGGAAAGCATGTGAAAATATGTAAGTATCTATTTCTAAAGCTATATTGTCCAAATAAGACATTTTTATTCAAAATATTCTCTACATCTTCATAATTTAGTGATCAATATTAAACAACTTAAAATGACAGTCAATAAATTTAAAAAAGTAGCACTCTCTACTTTAGAAACATCTTCCAAAGGATACTCATAAATTCTCTGTAAAATGAGGGTGTGTGAATGTTTTGTTACATATTCTACAGATTAAGGAACAGAGTAACTACTATATACTAGGCTTCATGTTAGTCTCCCTACATATGTTACCATTAATAGTCTCATATTTTGGAGAACATAAGGAACTTACCTTAATATGCTACTTTGCATTGCAACATAATCATCCTTTTAAAAATGATTTATTTTTAATAACTTAATAAAGATGTTACTCATTAATCTATTATTTGGCAAATAATGTGTTCCATCTGAATTGATGTATTATGACTGAAGAAAATATCCACAGATACTTCCATTCCATTGAATTCTGCTAAATAACTAGAATATTTATATTAACTGTGGAACTGCTTAGAAAACTCAGGACAGTAGTAGAAGACATACAAAAAAATCAGATAAATCAGAATTACACTACAGATAATTAACTTAAAATTTGAAAATAAAAATTCTATGGCATTTTAAAAAGAATGGAAGAAATGATCTGATTGTGTGTTTAGATTATGTAAATAAATTTATGTAAATATACTATTTTGTAGTGAGAATATTTACATGTATCTAATATTTTAATATTTTTATATTATAAACTTGTTGTCCAAGGATAGAATTAAATCACAGTTAAACTGTATTTGTTTTAGTAAAGAAAGGTTGATTCCACAGTATAATTCTGTAATATAAAAATAAACTTAGGGGCCTCCCAGTCACTGCGCTGTGGAGCTGTAGGCAGCGGCAACGCGAGTTCAATGGCTGGCCAGGGAGAATCCCACATGGCACGGCAGACCTCTCCTGCCTCTCCCGCTGCTCCCCTCAGCAGTGTATTTCTGATCTGCCTGTTCTGCTCCCCACTCTGTCTCTGGTGAACCCTCTCGCCGCCCCACGCCTCTGGCCTGTACCCCAGCTTGTATGTATAAATAAAAAATAATAAAAATTAAAAAAATAAAAAATAAATTAGATGTTTAAAAAGTCGCTATCTTACAAATGTATAATGCTGGACAGTTTCCAGGTCCACATATGGTATTAATCACTATAGTAGAAATTGATGACCTCCATTACTTAGTGAGAGATGAGGAAAACTATTTTCCATAGGTGTAAGTGGATAAATTAGAATATTAGCTTAATCATGACCTTCTACTAACAATCGCTTCCTAAAATGGAGAAGGTCATCAGGTATCCATTAGTTGTAAAAATGACATCATATAGATATTGTTGAAGAAACATTCTTTCAAAACAAAACATTTTTTCATGAAAATTTAAATTTAAACATGTGGGTTTTTCTCTCATAGTTTTTTTTTTTTTTTTTTTTCACTGAGAAACTACCAGGAAGCTGTAATGTTCATGTTGATTCTTAATTTTAAGTGTCTGTTTTTGTTTAAAATACAAAATAGCACATTACAATTGGAATAGATCACATTTTTATGTTTAAAAATACAATAAAAAGATAACGCAAAGTAAGATACTTCCTACAATTAAGTGAAAACAACAATTAAGAAAAGATATGTTGTTGGAATTCTTTTGTTTCTTCCTAAGGGTATGACACATCATTAAAATACCAGTTGAATCAATGAAGTGGATTTTTAGCCTCTATGCTCAAAGAAATGGACAATTGGGAATTCTTAATATGTAAAACTGAAAAACTAATTATTTTTAAATTTAACATTTATAAAGAATTTTTAATGAGAATGTGTCTTTTCCTTCTTTCACAGCTGTTTTTATTGCTGTCAAAAATAATACTTTTTTTTTCAGATCTATGGTAGTATAGAATGCAGTTAGTAGATTAAATGAGGCACAAATATTTACACATTTATTTTTATTATAAAACGTCAATTGTTTTCACAAAATATTCAGATGGTTATTATTATGTAAAACAAATTTTGACTTAGCAGTTTTCTGGTGTTTTAATAATTTTACAAATGTTTGTGTCCATCTTAATGTTTTATTATAAATTCTCGTACTTAGGTGATATCAGAATTTAAAAAATTAACATAACTCTGAGTTTCCAAATATTTCATTTACAATCTTTGAAATGATATAACATATTTAAGTTTAAGATCTCATGTATTAAACACAAAACAGGTCTTCCCCGGTGGCACACAGCACTATCAAGCTATCCCCAGACACTACAACATGAATTTGATCCCTGGCCAGGGAGCTTATCCCCATGATACAGCAGGTCTCTCCTGTCTAGCCCTCTGCTCCCCTCAGCAGTGTATTTCAATAGATCTGCCTGTTCTGCTGCCTGCTCTGTCTCAGGTGAATCCTCTTACCCCCCACATCTCTGGCCTATACCCCAGTTCTTGTATGCATCAATAAATAAATCTTTAAAATAACAACACACAACAGCCACTTAGTAATAGAAATAATTGTTTTTTTTTAAGATTTTATTTATGCATAAAAGTCGGGGTACAGACCAGAGGTGTGAGGCTGTGAGAGGGTTCACCAGAGACAGAGTGGGGAGCAGAACAGACAGATCGAACTACACTGCTGAGGGGAGCAGCTGGTGAGGCAGGGGAGGTCTGCTGTGCCATGTGGAAATCTCCCCTGCCAGGCATTGAACCCAGGTCGCAGCTGCCAGCAGCCCCACAGTGCAGTGCTTAACCCGTTGCACCACCAGAGGAGGCCCGGTATTAGAAAGAATGGAACTGATTGACTTTGAGGTAGTTTAATTAAAGCTTATAACTTTAGTATTTTAACATATTTAGTATAATTTGAAAGTATCAAGAAAATATTTCAATCTCAATTGCACAATTGCATAATTAATGTTTCTGAATATATTGAATATATGTATATTAAAGTTTTATATTACAGACTATTCAAATAAAATTATTAATTTTCTGAAACAGAAGTATTTATATAAAATGCCTTTTTTATATGAATGTACATTCATATAGATTGAAGTAGATGACAGATTTTCTATGTTTATCTCTTTATACTTTATCCAAAAGAACATACTGAATTTATTTTCATAATTCATAGGATGGAGTAGACATTGGTTTTTGGTAATTTAGCAGATAAAGTCAAATTTTCTCAGTAAATAATGCTGTTATTTTCAACTGCTTTGTGTATGTGTGTCTCTTTGTGTTCTGACCTGAGCAGATAAACTCTACCAACATATCCTATCTGTAGTATCCTGAAAAAAATTTTTATACTTACTAAGTATTCCTAGTAATGGATTAGAGAATTCTCATAAGAGTAGGGAAGGTGCTACTTTTAAAATAATGTAGAACACACAATTGTGAAAAAAAGACAGGGCCATCTCAATGATTCTCCAGAAGTTTCCCTTAGAGTTTTATGAATTTTTCATGCTTCATTTTCCAAAACTGTATGGGAATTTAGATCTAGGGATCTATGATCCATTGGTTATTGGACAAAAATATCTACTTAAACTGAATTTTAATATTTAAAAGGCATCCTTCCTAGTTTTCCAATGCTTATTTTAC
>PVIJ01000316.1:192083-316511 GCA_004024925.1 Scalopus aquaticus
CCCCCCCCCCCCCCCCGCCGCTGATTGTCTCTCTCCTATTTGGTTTCCTTATAGTCCTGGTATAAATGAAACCACTTGATATTTTTCTCTTTCTTTCTGGCTGTAGTTAACATATCTTATAATACCAATAATTGCAGTCATAAAGACAGAAGCTGTAGTTCTGTAATCACTAGTAAATACCATTTATGAAAATATATGGTAAGCATCAAAAAATTCTTGTCTTTGTAAGGATATCTTGTTCTTCACATTACTTCCATCTCATTGGAATTCTGAGGGATGGAATTTTTAGGGATCTATTTACTCTAGTTGTCTTACTTTGTGCTCATTCATATCCCCTTGGCTTTAGTTGCTCCATCTTAAAGGAAAATCCATTTGTAACCTATAGTATTTAATGATTTTTAAAGCTAGGTTAGGTGTGATTTTGTTAATCTGCATCAAGGGAGCTAAGGCTGAAGTTGAAAAATGGTAGGGAAAATGAAACTAACGGGAAATATTTAAAATTGCATTATTTTTGTATTTGTTTCCAACACAATATATGATGCTACGCATAGGTTCATACCTCTTCAGATGTATGTTACTACACCACATTAATCCCAAAGCTCAATAATAATCCATTGTGGTCATGAGACTTCCTCACTGCTTTACTCTCCACCCCACCCTCTCTGTCTAGTAGACTAAATTGTGAAATCAGATTTCTAGGGTTTATTTTGGCTTAGATTTGTCTGTTCCATTGTTTAGTGTCTTTATACTTTACTTATATTTGAATATATCCAGTATTTGTCTTTTTCTTTCAGACTTACAGCATAATCCTTCCAGTTCTATCCATATTGTGGTAAATGGCAACCTTTTTTTTTTTTTTTATAGCTGAAATGTGTATATGTGTCTTCTTCAGCTACTATTTACCTGTCATTGTATGGGCATTTAGGATATAGGTTTCTTATGTTCCTTTGTAGCACTATTTGCAATAGCTAAATTCTAATAACAAGGCAAATTTGAGTTCTTGCACACTGAGCTCATTACAAGAAAATTAACACATCTATCATTGGTATCCTGTTGTACAAGTTGCAAATGTTGTACAATTAGCAAATGTCTATCTGGTTGGAATATGAGAGCAAGCACAGGACCCAGAATTAACCCTGCTGATAGTCCTTCTGAAATAGCATTGGTATTCCCCTTTTTAAAAAGTGTAGTTTCCTTTAAGTCCTCTGATAAATCTAAGGCATCCTTGAGGAGTGATACATGAAGTTAATGTTTTGTATGTGTAATTTAACAATGACAACACACACACACATCTATGTGTGTCAAGAAAACAAGTTCCTTGGAATTTTCTTAAAATATCAATAGTCATGGGCCTCCCCGGTGGTGCAGCGGTTAAGAGCTGCGCTGTGGAGCTGTCGGCAGCAGCGACGTGAGTTCGACGCCCAGCCGGGGAGAATCCCACATGGCACGGCAAACCTCTCCTGCCTCACCCGCTGCTCCCCTCAGCAGTGTATTTCTGATCTGCCTGTTCTGCTCCCCGCTCTGTCTCTGGTGAACCCTCTCGCCGCCCCACGCCTCTGGCCTGTACCCGAGCTTGTATGTATTAAAAAAATAAATAAATAAAATAAAAATAAAAAAAAATATCAATAGTCATATCTTCAAATAAACCCTTTGAGCCAAGATAATTCAAGTGTATGAGGACTTTCATAGAAATGTCATATTTTGACATTTGATTTATTTCTGTATAATGATCAGTATTTATTTGTTTATAATTACATAGATGGCGCATGCTAACTTCTTAGAGTACTTGTGTTTTTAATACTTTATAATTGATAGACTTTATTGCTTTATTTTATTTTTTATAATGTGGGGATTTTATTTTAAATTAAATCATCTATGTTTATATATGTGTGTGTATATATATGCATGTATACATGTATATATACATATATGTATTATATACATTTATACATGCATGTATATACATATATGTATATATGTGTATATATAAACACATATACACACATACACACCCATGCATACACACACACACACACACAATTTTTCTTTGTATTAAGTATGGATTACAGTGCAAAAAGGCTCCAAAGAAACTTAAGGAGAGTACAAAAAATAGCCATGGTATAAATAGGCATTGAAAGTAAAAGTATAACTTGGGCGTTGATAACAAATTCTAACCTATGAAGAATTGTGTCCATATTTATAGGATTTACCAGTTTCAGCAAAAATGAAAGATAATTGAGGGTTCAACTTTCCCTTTGAAATGAGAGGTAATCATATAAGAGATTTTCCCAGGATCAATTAGCTTGTGAGGAAAAAGAAGCATCATACCTATGAAGTGATGGTAGGAAGGTGAGAAGGACAGGGAGGTATCTGCAGATGAAAGAGGAGAGTGAGATGAGGCTTTACAGAAAAGATAACAAGTTCTCAGGCTAGAGTTTAAGACCAGTATATAGGGAGAACTGTTAGTAGACGACCACAAACACATAATTGTCTAATGCTGAGATTCTATAAACCAGGGTGATAACTTAAGTTTGAAGAACCAGAAAGCCAACAGGTTAAAACATCAGCCCAGCCTTCAAAGAGTTACATGTTTGTTTGTTTCCCAAATTATAATTACTGAGGTAAAGTAGGTTCACATCTTTGTATCTGCTCTGGGAGTTAAAAATTCAAAACTTTACAAACGTACACTTTCACACCTGCCCACCACCAGTGTCCCAGCAACCTCCACATTGTTCCATTGGGCCACTACCCTTCCTCACTCTGACATCCCTCCTTCCCCACTGTTTTGCCTCAGTTTGCAGTCGGGTGTTAATAGTTTGTTATTGGTTTGGTTTTGACTGATTCTTTTTTGTTAAAAGTGCTTGTTCTATCAGATTTTGTTAGGGCATGCATATTTACGATTATCCTTATCTAGCTCAATTGAGATCCACTAATTTTCTTTAAGATATTAAAGCTAGAAAATTTATAGTTAGTATTGTTAACACAGATTAAATTATTTATTAGCAAACAACTGTTTCTGTAAGATGGTCTAAGGGTAGGGTAGATGTAGTATCTTTAACATGCACATAGTAAGCCAAGAAGAAAGTAATCAAATTGTGGAAGCAAAAGAAGAAACAAGAAGTTAATGTGCATAATTTATAGATAAATATAAATTAGACTATATATTAGAGTAAGCATTTAAAAAACAGTTGTATTCTCGGGACCTCCCCGATGGCGCAGCGGTTGGGCGCTGAGCTGTGGAGCTGTTGGCCACGGGCGATGCCTGTTCGACGCCTAGTCAGGGAGAGTCCCACATGGTGCGGCAGACCTCTCCTGCCTCGCCTGCTGCTCCCCTCAGCAGTGTATTTCTGATCTGCCTGTTCTGCTCCCCACTCTGTCTCTGGTGAACCCTCTCGCCGCCCCGTGCCTCTGGCCTGTACCCCAGCTTGTATACATAAATAAATAAAAATTCTTTAAAAAAAAAACAGTTGTATTCTCAAGCATATTTTTTAACATTGTAACATTATAAACCCTGTCATATCTAGTACTAAGCCTGGAACTGTTCCAAGTGCTTTGCAAACATTATCTCACTTAATTCTACTTTGATCCTGAGGTGGCATTAATATCTCGAGGTTTTAGTGGCTTAAAGAGGTTGAATAACTTGCTAAAATTCATATACCCAGTGAATCAAAAGTTATTTAGACAGTTTGGAATTAGAATCAGTTTCTCTGGGTCATATGTCCTTTTAAAATCACTGCTGCTTCTCAGCTGCTTGGCAGAATATCACAGCTTGTCTTTAACCTGGCAGGATTCACAGTCTTGCTATTAATTAGCTAATTATAGGCTTTGGTTATCTAAATGAGCTGTTCTCACTCCTTAGGGGTGTGGAACCCGGAGATTTGTCTTTGACTCTGCTCTTGAGAACACCCCAGTCCCTGCTGAAACCAATTTACACAAAATCCATGTTGTATAATCCAAGTCCTTCATCCATGATTCCTTGACAATGAAGGTAAATTTAAGCAGGTGCTAGTCTGTCATTTTCCTCTAGCTGGTTTCATCTTCCACAAAATCCTGGATTTCATGTAAGAACTAGTATTTTATTTAATACATTGAAAGAAATTAGCTACTAACCCTTACTGAGCAGCAGTAGATTACAGTTCTCAAAATCAGACTCTGGATCCAGAATGCTTGGGCTTAAATCTCAGTTCAGCCACTTACTACCTGTATAACATTTGGTAGACTACTGAAACTATACCTCAGTTTTCTAGAATCTCTTAAGTCAGACTAACACCAGTAGCATACTGATAGAATAACATGCCTGAACATTAAATACTTAACATATGTAAATTGTTTAGAAAAGAGTGCAACATGTAGAAAGCATTGTAAAAATAAGTGTTCTATTATTACTATTATTAGAGTATTAGTAGTATTACTAGTAATAGTACTAGTAATAATAGTTTCATAGGGAAAAATATACTTTCTGGCAAAAACTGATTTACTTTGACCAAAACCTTACTTGTATCTCAGAGTAAACCCTATTATACCACATCATATTTCAAGCATAATGCTTTTATCTACAGAATTCTAATAACAACTATAATTCACTGCCCCTAATTTTTTATTCCATAATATTGTCTAGAAACATGGATATGAACAGATATGCTAATAAAAAGTGTATAGCTACCATCAGATAAAAAGCAAAATTATCTAGAACCCAAAATACAAGGTCTTTATAATCTCCTGTGTTTTTGGGGCAATTTAGCATATTTTTACCTATCAATGCACTTCTTCTAGTCCTGTTAGTACCTGCGTCCTTAGTAGAACATAATATGACTGTGGTGTCTGTACAGTTATACCTAAACAACCTCAAATCTATTACCAACCCAGATATCAATGACTTAACTCAATGGGGTTTTATTTGTTTCTCAAGCTAGATTTCCTGACATGGTTTGGAAGAAGAGTCTGTTTGTTAAGTTTAGCCAATCAAAGTGCCAGTACCCTGATACCCCATTACAGCATATGATTCTGTGCTTCTACCTTCTTTCCAGTAAAGAGGGGAAGTGGTAAAGCAGGAGAGGTTCTGCTGCAGGAGTAGTGGTAAAGCTACTAACAAGAAGAATCTCACACCCCTCCTACTCATTTTCTCAGTCAAAGAAAATTATAGTTAAGCCTCACTTCCAAAGAAGAAAAAAAAGGCAATCCACCTGCATCAGAAGAAGAGGTTTTGGAAATTAGTCTTATGATTTTCACACTGGGAATAAGCTTTCCTTCTTTCTTGCACTCTGTCTTTGGCTGACTAGCCCTGGCCTTTAAGTATAGCTTTCTGATCAAATTAATATATGCCGTGATCAATTCTCGGTTTGAAGATGACATTTTTTTTTAACATTTACTTGGTTTACTAAGTGTGTTTTATATTCAGGTATATGAAAACATGAATGGAGAATGGAAATTATTGAAAAGTATTTGGTGCTGACAGAGTCTGTTAGCTCTGTGAATGTGTATGAGAGACTTTCTATGGCATACACTATATGTATTATTGCCATGGAAATTCCTGGATTACTTCTATTGAAAAAGTTTAGGTGATTATATACTTAAAGTTATTATGAAGAAGAAAATGAACTAATTATTCACAATGAGTTAAAGTGAGGATAAATTGCATCGAATTTAGGTGATGATCTACCTTTTATCCCTGTGAAATGAAGAATCATAAGCTATGCACCTTTTAACTGAATCTCTTCATGGAAAATGAATAGGGCATGGCAGAGTCAATCTGTTAATTTCAGCTATATTAACCAGCCATGAGAATTCCAGCACAGTCTCTCAGAGTCAATATAAATCAGGAAGATGACCTTAATGAACAGATTGTCCACCAGTTAGTGGGGTTTGCTGAAGTGTAAAGACAAAGATCATGTTTTGTGTGTTTAGAAGTAATTATTTTTCCAATTTATCTCATCATTATCTCCTTTGATAATGTATTTAAAGACATATTGTAAATTCCACTAACAAACATATCATAAATTCTCTTAGGGAGAGGAGATTATAATTACAAGCCAAGAATTATTAGTTAATAGTGAAAACAAAAGTATAAAAATAGACAAGGGTTAACAACTGAAATACTAAGCATATGTTTTAGTTTTACTTCTCAGTATTGTAAAATAATTTTAACAAGAAACATTCTATTTTGAAAATTAATATATTTTTAAGTTATTTTTAAATATTTTTTCATTTAGTTACCATTTGTTGTGGTAAATTCTAAATGGCAGATAACAAATACTTGTGTGAATGATAAGAACATTTTATGTTTGAAAAAAAATTCCCAGATTATGATTTCTGTCTCAAGAAAAGTTTAAGGGTCAATTTCTAACTCTATGATATAAAATGTAAATCACCATCTCTGTTCTAGAGTACTGTTCTAACTCTGTAACTGCTCTCCTGTACCTACTCTTCCCACCCTTTATTTTCAACATTGAAGTTAACATGTTTCTGAAATAATATAAATCATAACTTGTAATTCCTTGATTCATGTCACCAGTGGTTCTCATTTCACTCAAAGAGAAACAGTCCTTCCAGTGACCTAAAGGCCAAATACAACCTGATTATTTCTGATCTCATCTTCAGTTATTCTTCTTCCCACCTCCCTCTGCTCAGTTGATATTAGCCATTTTGCTGTGCCAGCAGCACAGCCCCTTTGGTACTTTATAGTTGCTATTTGTTCTTTCAATATATCTTCATCCTTTTGGGTTTCAACCAAATATATTTCAGGTTCTTATTTTTAAAAAAGTAAATACTGTCAGCCTTTTCCAGTATTTAGAAGCTACATTTCCTATAGCACTAACATATTCACTATCTAATGGAATCTGTGTTTTACACACACACACACACACACACACACACACACACACACACACACACACACACACACACACATTTTTCTCAATTTCCTAGAATGTAAGATTCCTGACAGCAGTTTGTTGGTCTCCTTTGTAAAATATTGTAACTCCAGTGCATGGAATAAAACATGGTAAATATTTTTATTTATTTTTGAGTAAATGATTTTGTTTGAAGATTAAGCTTTTGCAGATACTTTGTTTACTTGATAGGGGAGGTGGCGGGTTCAGAGCAAGGAGGGAAGAGACCCAGTGGGCCAGAGTGGAGGATTATTGGTGTTTTAATGGTAGGCGTAGTAAGAACACATACATTTATAGAGATTTAAAAATATAACCCCTAAAATAAATACAATAATGTAAACCAATTTTACTTCAATAGAAAACAAAATTGCATTTTAAGTAACATGAAAGATCATTTGAAACATCCTAAATACTGATAAAAATTTTAAGATAGATACAAATATACATAGAGCTGCTAGAAATACTAAGGATATGGAGCCATGAATAGAGAGAAAGCCTTTTAAACACTATAGTAGCAATTCTCAATACAAGTTATGTGTAATCTAGACTGTACAAGATGATGTGCCAAGATTATGTCAAGTTTTAGGATAAATCTTACATATCTTTTTATGGAAGTCAGTTTAACCCAAAGATATGGGTCCTCATGTAAAATGGGCCACTGGAAACCAAGTTATAATTTGTTTAGTGTGTTTACTGTTCTATATTAAGAAGAAAATTTTGGGCAAAAATTAAAGAGACATTGAGTCAATGCACCATATGTTTCCCCAGTTTGAATTCAGTTTATATTCATGAATGTTATTTGGTTACATATTATGGACCAAGAAAAACAGTATTGCAATTACGAGATTTACCTTATTTCATGTCCTTATGTAGTTTCTTTAAAAATATATCGTCTTGATTTTTGTCAAATGTTTGGAACAATATCATGTACATGTTAATGAAAATATCATTCATCCATCTGTCTATATACCTTTCTATATCAAGTTCCCTGTACATCAAATAAAGATTTTTCTTTTCTTAGTATTCTACATTCACTAGTGTTCATGCATGGAACAATCTTTTGTTTTTTCGTAATTTTATATTGTGAAGAATAGGGACTTTGCCAAACACGGTGGCTTTCAGGATTATCATAAATTTGGAAAACTATAAGGAGGGGAGGAAATAAAAGTCAGAGACCATAAATATTTTATTATCTAATCCCTTTGATTTGACAGGCAGGAGGAGAATCTCTGTTAAGCCGAATAACGTAGGCAAGTAAAAATAGTGGAATGAGGTAATTTAAATTGGTCTGTTGACAATTAAATTCACACAGTTTGCTGTGTGCACATATGTGAAAACAAAGAAACATAAGATGCTTCATAATAGGTGACCATTTGAATAAATTCAATTTGCATGGGAAATTTAATTTTATTTTTTTCATTATTTACCTAATGTATTTAATGTAGACATGTCAATGTTAAAAAAGTTTCTGTCAAGGAGAAGACCTAGAAATATCAAACTATGAAATTTGTCAGTTTTAAACAAAAGGTTAATTATATACAATGAAGATAAATTCTCTCTATTCAAATTCTAGCTTTGTTATTCAGTAGCTGTATGAATTTGAGCATATTTTTAAACCTCCCTGCCTTGGTTTCTTCTTTGGACAGATAAGATTAACATATTTACTTTTTTAGGAATGCTGATATTTGTAAGCATCTAGAACAGTGGCTGGCATGTACTTTGTTGATAACTAGATTTGGTATTCATTTATCCTATTGTATTTTTTAGGTAATTTTGGTCTATACCACTGTATATGCTTTGAGTACAGGTTGACCCCTCTTGAAATGTATGTCATCACACCATGCTACCACCAAAGTATAATACAACAACACTCCATCACAATTCATTAGACTTCCTCCATCCTTTTCCCCAAACCTATCTCGCCCGTCTTTGGTAACCTCAGTTCTGCCCTCAGATTGTAAGAATATATTTTGATTTAGTCTTGTCTGTTCTTTTGTGTTGTCTCCTTATATTTCACATGAGTGAAATCATCTAATATTTGCCTTTTCTCCGCTTTAGTTTATTTCTCTTAACATAATCCCTACCATTTCCAACCATATCACAAATGGCAAAATTCCAACTTTTTTTTTTTAATGGACAAGTAGTATTCCACTGTGTATAATAACACATCTTCTTTATCCACTCATCCTTACATGGGAATTTAAGTTGCTTCTATTGGCTATTGTAAATAGTCCTATGAAATAGGAATATAGAAATGGATAATCTTTTCAAATCAGTTGTTTGATATTCTCAGATAGATATCCATGGATTCTTAAGCAGCACTCAAATAGCCAGATAAACTTCTTGGTGACCTTTTGTTATATTAATAGTAATTGTATTATAATATTAGTACATAAGCTAAGCTTTATTTCAGGATATAAATTAACATATTTCTGTGTTGATGCTTGTTGATGAATTTCTCATCAAAGCATCATAATTCCTTTGATTTTTAATGAGATTTTTTTTTTTTTGCAGTGGCAAGTGAGAGCAAGCCATCTCAAGTTATTCCTTAAAAAGTATTTCAATCTATTTTAATTTTGGCCTTATATGTCATAATAATTAAATTTTAAAAATATTCTAAGAATAACTAATATTAAATATTTCTCATCAAAATAATCATTGACTTGTGGAAACTAATTATTTTGTTGTTTCCTTGTATGTGATTGTATTTAGAATTTCAGGAAAATGAAATTTAATTTTTCATTATATTTATTTTATTACAAAGAAAATATTTAAATTAAATTCACTATGGATGCATGGTTGTATAAATAGTTCTGTGAGATTTTCTTTCTGGAAGACATACTATGTAAATACAGCGTTTTAAGGCATTATTTTATCAGGATTGGAGAATGATTGTGTTATGTGCACTTCAGAATTTACATTTGCAAGGGTTTTATTTGTAAGCTGTTACCCTCTTGTGTTCTGATATGACTAAAGCAATGAGTTACAAAGCATAGAATGCATATGAAATTAGTGAGGAGTAAGAAATTTCATTATGCCACCAGGTAGTTTGGACAATGATAAAATTGTTCAGGATTTAGAAAATAAGGCATTTTTATGAGGAGCTCTAGTGATATTTCTTGGAATTTAAACTTTCCTATTAATCAAGGGTACATGGATATCCTTTGTAAAATGTAGACAAACAGTATTAGCAAATGACGGTTTATATTGAATTTCTTTTGAATGCTATGTATTTGTCTATACTGATTTTTCTTCTTTATTCTAGCAGTTTTCTTCTGTAATTTCTGAACTGTTCATGATCTCCTGAGAGAATCTTTTGTCAAAGAGTGAATACAATATAAAACATTTGAATGTAACATAAATATATCATTGATTTGTATCTATTTGTCTGTAAATTTGTTCAGAACATTAAATAAGAATTTCAGTTACGTTGATGAATTTGTGATTTTTCCATTCATGTACTTAATAGTAATCTTTAAGTATTTGATAGGAAATTTGGAAATGAAAACCCCAAAATATGAAATTTAGGAGAATACTCTAAACAGTCCTAATGTTACCCATTAACCACCAAATACAAGGTAGAATGTGCCTAGTGGTAGAATGGTACTTTCATTGATTTACATGATAGTTTTAGAAATATATAATCACCTTAATTGCTGTTGCTTGAGCAATGGTTGTACTTAAAGTTGTAAACTTTATAAGCCAGATGTTGCAATATTCACAATATTATGATGCAGTTAGTCATAACATTGACCCAGCCTCATGTAGTCTGGTCATTTAATCCACATCAAAGCATTTAAATAGATATATCAGGTACAAAAAAAGTGTTAACCTACATTGAGGTCAGAAAGCGTTAGCCTACGATGAGCTATCCAACTGCATGGGCAGCTCTCCAAATTCCAAAGCTAAAACCAACACATTAACAGAGCTTCTCAGTCTGCTAATTAAAGGAAGAGCTGTGGCAATAACTGGGAAAATACCCCCTTCAGCACTACCTGAGAAGAGGCTAGCATGCTGTTTATATCAAGAGCTGTGAAGAATATGGCTAAATAAATTGAACAAAAAAAATTTCAACTTTCAGATACATACGTAATTTTTTGCATATTATACTCCATGTGACACGCAAAAAATGCAATTATTTGACAAAAGGCATAATGGTTAAAAGGCTATGACATTATTTTACTTTTATTAATAACATATAACTAAGGAATTTTTTTAAAATAACTACCACAAGGCAAATGATGTAACAAATATTTTCAGTCAAATATGTCTTTCTTTTTCTTTGTAGTTCCTTGTAAATATTGTAAGTTATTGATTTTGATATAGTCAAATTTATATTTTTTATGGCTAGTGTTTTTTAGTGTCTTATTTAAGAAATCTAAACTGTTAGACGGTTTTTCTTCAATAACTCCTTTAATATTTTGAATTTCACAATTAAGACCTTAATTCTATTTAATTAATGTTTTCCATATGGTGGGAGGTGAGACTGAAAATTTAATTTTTAACACATGGGTAACCACCATCCCAGATTCATATGCTCTCTCTGAATATCACAACTCCTAACCACCATAGATGCATAGGAACACTCAATAACTTGCAAAATATTATCCCTAAAGAATTTTGCAGAACTGTCTTGGACTATCTTTGAGACATCTACTTATGTTCCATTTCTTAGCTTTTCCTCAAAAACCCTACTGTTTGAGGAAGTGAGAGTAGAGAGAAAATGAGTATAATGTTGGAGACTTCTGTTAACATTTGAGGCTTCACCAAGTCCATAAAAATCTGTTACATAGTTTTTCTGTAGTTAGTCCACTAACTTGGAGTACATGCAAAGTAATAATGCTAAAACTTGATACCCATTTTTCAAATAGTATAATATTTAGCATTGTGTTTCAAAATAAGACTGTGAAACTAATAAATAGTAGAAGTATAGATATGCTTACTTTGAATTTAAAAACTAGTTCTAAATTAATCTGCATATTATTATTTATGATTATCGTCAGAGTTCTTCCAGTTGCAAATCAACTGACACTCACAGTGTCCTAGAATGGACAATTCTCTCAATCATAAACTTCCACCCCTTTATTTTCAGAAAGCTCTAGGTGTAATTTTCTGATAACTAGAAAGAAGTGACATGTTCTTTTCTGGTACACCAGAATGTATATCCAAGGGAAGGTTAAGGTTAACTTAATTCCTTACTTTAGTTGAAAATCAATTCTTCTACCCTTTTTGTCATAATCCTATCAACTACAAAGAGAAGCTATTCTATTCTTGAGTTACATTTGAATTTTTACAGGGAATTAAATTTTAGCTTTCAGAGAATGTGAGGTTTTATAGGATGACAGGACGTTTTTGTCTATATTTACTGTAATAAGTAGTGACCCAGGAGTACTAAAGGGGTTTTCATAAGGGGTCTTTGCTAAGAATAAAGGACAGACAGAGGAGGAAGGTGGGAGTATATGATTCCTCTGCAGCTGGAAAGTGTTGCACAAAAAAATTACTAAGCTCACACAGAATTAATGTACTTTTAAAGGACACTTCAAAAGTAGGTGATGTTAATCAAGGAACAATCAAAATTTATCTAATAGTTTTCTTTAGTAGTCAAAGATTCTTCCCATTGAAAAGCAAATAATTTAGGGCCTCCCTGGTGGCACAATGGATTAAGCACTGTGCTGTGGAGCTGTTGGTTGGTGGTTGTGGCGGCAAGAGTTTGATGCTGGGGATATTCACACATGGCACAGTAGACCTCTCCTGCCTTGTCCGCTGCTCCCCTCAACAGTGTACTTCAGTTAATCTGCCTGTCCTGTTCCCCACTCTGTCTCTGGTAATCCTCTCACCACCCTATGCCTCTGGCCTGCACCGCAGCTTTTATGCATAATTAATAAATCTTTAAAAAAATAATTTTATAATTTATATTTTTGCATAAATATTTAACCAGAATCTTGAATTATATTAGAAGTAGAATTGCTGGATCAAAAACATTGTGCATTTAATAAAAGATGATACATTTTGTGATACGAAATGATACATTTCATAATTGTGACAGATGTTTAGAAAGTCATATATTTGAAATTTTTCAGTAATTTTGTTATTTAATAGCATTTAATCAAACTAAATATATTCATATATGGTGGTGAAGGCTAGTAGCTGAAAATAACATATTAACATTGTATCTCTTATTATTGAGATGGAAAACTACCTCTACTTTTAATTTCCATTTTTTAAATGATGGTTTTCAGTTTTTCCAATATTTTAATATTTATGCCATTGTCAAATGAACCAAACTAGCAATTTCTTCTGTACTCTTATGATTATAAATCTCTTCTTAATCTGAAAATTATTTGTTTATATATTTTTCTTATAGTATAATATCATTGCTTTTAATTTTCTCATTTAATTCTTTAATCCATATGGGATTCATTATGAAAGATATAAAATAAACATTTAATTAGATTTGTCTTTTTTCTCCAAATGAAACTGATTCTCTTATGAAAAAAGTAACAACCCTTTTTCATTGGTTTATAGTGTCCTTTATCCTGTTGTGAATACAAGCAAATTCACACAAACACACACAGACCTATTCATGCATCCTCATCTATATTAGTATCATTGCTAACATGTGTATTTGTTGACCATTTTATAGGTGTAAAAAATGAGATACTTAAATATCTAATATGAAAGACCTTCTATTAATTTTTAAAATTTTATTATTTTTTTTAATCTTTAGAATTAAAATTTAAAATAATTGGTATTGTGCCTAAGCTTATTCACATTTTAAAAACATTTCTCAAAGAATTGACATTTATGTAATAATTAGTCATCCCATGTAGGAATAAGACTCTAAGGAATTATGTAACCAACTAAGGAACTTGATTGAAAGCAAATTTTTGTCTTATTCCCACTGAATAAAATATACTACAAAATTAGATTTTAACCTTATTTTTTTACCTTGTATCTTAAAATAGTAATATCTTTACAATTTATATATTATGATCTCACATAGAATTTAATTTTGGAATACAATTTTTTGCTTGTAGATTAATTGCACAGCAAAATATTTCTAGATAGTTATTGAAATTTGTTCTTATCTGAATCATATATATTGACAGTATCCTCAGCAACAATTCATCTGTAAATATATGTAGTGCCACTATAATATCTTACTAGTGTGAATTATATGAATGCAGGTATAATTTTTTTTAAAAAAGTAATATATATAGGACACGAGATAAATATATTATGTGCTCGTCATCTTTCTGATACTAAGTGGAAATTCAAGAAACTTCAGTTTCAAACTTAATATCATTCTTTTATGCAGCCTAGGCATGTTACTGCATGTGATAATCAATTATAACATTATGGAATTTGTAATTTGTGATATAATATTAACAAATAATAATAATACATTGTTACATTTCTATGAGTTACAAATTTCTATTCCATACTTAAAAGACTATAGCGACTTTTGAAAGGCTTTGTAATTGAATGTATTACACTCAGTTTATTTATTGGGCTCCATAGCTGCATAGATAGGTATTTCCTACATCAAATTTGAGATAACTCTTTAAACTTTGGTGTGTAGAATGCGATGGTAATGGGAATGAAAAGTATCTTGGATATTAGGAACCGCATAAACCGAAGTAATGAAGCAGGAATAAAATTCAATGAACACTGAATGGTACTACCTCCTAGCTATACAAAATTGATATGTCAGTGGCTGTAGACAGACTGAATGAGAGAATTTATAACTTACTTGGAAAGTAAAATGGATCTTGAGGACCTTATGCCCTCAGAGCATAAATATGTGAATATAATATTTTAAAAATACATCCGTAAAACCTCAGCATACCCCTGCACCCACTGAATGATAACTTCTTTGAATTAAAACAGACTATGAAAATCTATGATTTCCCCTTTGCTTTTAATCAATTTGTTTAGATTTTATGGCAATCTATATAATAGATTTGAAGTCATTTTTATGTTGTCAAAACCTTGGTATCATTTTCAGTACTTATTCACTGTACATATATTATAGCTGAAGAAACTGCTACTGTATATGAATAAATACGAGATTCATTTTTCTCTTCTTTGGTTCTTAGCATACTCTAAATAATAATTTTTCAATTAAGGTAATATTTAGTTCAACACTGTACATGCGTCAGAAATACAGAATAATTCCTTTTCATGTGAAGATTACCACATCACACCCACCAATGGGCACCTGTAGTCCTACATAGTCAATTGTGCCTCCTTCCTCTCTTACCAGTCAACTGCTCCTCACCTTCTGGTAACCTCAGTTTTACAGTCAGATTTCTTGTTTTTGGTGTGGTATTGTCTGATTTTGTTTTGTTTTTCTATATTCCATGTGTTAGTAAATCATCTAATATTTGTTTTCTCATTCTGGCTTGTTTCACTTAGCATAATCCCCTCCAGTCCCATCCATTTTGTTGGAAATACTATACAAAGAGCTCATCTTTTTACAGCTGAGTAGTGTGTGTGTGTGTGTGTGTGTGTGTGTGTGTGTATCTACACATCTTCTTAATCCATGCATATGTCCTTGGGAACTGAGGTTCCTACCTACCATAGCTTGGCTGCATAAATAAGGCTACACAAAACATAGAAAAATATGTACTTTCAAATTATTGTCTTCACATTTCTCAAATAGATATGTAGGAGCGGAATTGTTGCCTCATATGACAGGACTTTTTGTAATATTTTGAGAATTCTGCATACTGTTTGTCATAGGGGCTAAACCAATCTACAATAATAGTGCACCAGGGTTCTATTATATCTATACCCTTGCCAGTACTGTTGTTTTATATCTCATGGTTTTGATTTGCATTTTTCTGTTGAGAAGTGGTGATGAGCATTTTTTCATGTTAGTTAGCCATCTGTATATCTTCTTTGGAAGAGTCTATTTAGAGCTTCTCTCCACTTTTTGATTATGTTCTTTGTTTTCCCTTTGTTGCATTAATGAGTTCTTTGTAGATCCTGGATATTAGTCCTTTTGCAGATATGTAAATATTTTCTACATTCGATAGAGTTTCTTTTTGTTTTAATGTTTTTTTTTTTTTCACCTTACAGATGATACTCAGTTTGAGGCAGTCCCATTTGCTTACATTTGCTTACTTTTGATTTTTTTTTTCCTACCGCCATAGGCATCAGTCCCCAAATACTGCACTGTGGCAATGTGTTGTTATATTTTGCCTGTGTTTTCTTCATTTTAAAAAATGTTTTCAAGTCTTACATCTATGTCTTTAAACCACTTTGAGTTAATTTTTGTATATGGTGTAAAAGAATGGTCTTCTTTCATTCTGTGACTATCATATTTTCTAACACCATTTATTGAAGAGACTTTCCTTTCATTAATGTATATTCTTGACCTCTTCCTCATAGATTAACTCTCCACATAAGTGTGTGTTGATTTCTGGGTTCTCATTTCTATTCCATTGAGGTCCATGTGTATTTGGGATATTTTGAGTGTCTTTATGAATTTCAGTAATGTTTGTCTATTTCTTTGAATATTATCTTTGGCACTTTAGTAGGGATTACATTAAATCTGTATATTGCTTTGGGTAAGATAGATATTTAACAATGCTAAGTCATCCAGTCAACAGCAGGGGATATCTTTCCATTTCTTTTTTTTTTTTAATTTTTTTTTAAATTTTTTTTACATACAAGCTGGAGTACAGGCTAGAGGCGTGGGGCGGCGAGAGGATTCACCAGAGACAGAGCGGGGAGCAGAACAGGCAGATCAGAAATACACTGCTGAGGGGAGCAGCGGGCGAGGCAGGAGAGGTCTGCCGCACCGTGTGGGATTCTCCCCTGGCTGGGTGTCGAACTCGCATCGCCGCTGCCGACAGCTCCACAGCCCAGCGCTCAACCGCTGCGCCACCGGAGAGGCCCCATCTTTCCATTTCTTAATGCCTTATTTTGTTTAACAGTGTCATATAGCTCTCATTGTACAGGTCCTTAGTCCCTTTGTTAAGCTGACTGATAGATTTAATGTTTTATAATAAAGGGAATTATTTTCCTCATTTATTTCTCTTCTAGTCTGTTGTTGGCAAATAAGTGCACAACTGATGAGTCCACATTGAATTATTGAGGTAGCTCTGTGAAGATTATCTTGCATATGATAAAACAAACAACTAAACAACTGGTGAATACTAATAAGTACCATAAAATATTTAGTTAGTTCATGGTAGTATCTTTTTCAAAGATTTTTGAGAAGAGGGACATTACAGAGGACATCAACATATATTTCATAAGTTTAAGCCTCAAGAAAAGAGGCTACAGTGGGGTTATTGAGAGATATATAGTTAAATTGTTACTCTTTGGGGATCCATTTATAATGCTAATATGTGTCCTCAGTTAACTTCCAGATAGAGACCTTATTTTGGAAATCCTAAATGTCTAAACAACAGTTCATCAAGTCTGGTCCATTAAATTCCAGTATTTGAAATTTCTTCCATTTCTTTATAGAGGATGCTGCAGTAATACATCTCCTGAGATTTGTTCAGAATGCAATCAGGCATGTCTTGATTTGTATAAGCAAATCTCTACAATTGCTGTATTATTTCTTTTAGAATAAAATTCTGCCACAAATGAATAGACACATTGAGAGGTGCACTTACTAGGGACTTATCTTTCACATGTTTAAACATGATGTTATTTATGCACTATTATTTTTATAGAATAGTAATTTTGAGATGATGTACTTCTTTGCATTTTTAATGACTACCTTGCTTTCAAACTTGATAGGAACATGTGAGATTTGTCTCAACAAAATATTTTATATAGAAACAATTACTACTTTGAATATAGAATGTAATTTTTCCAAAAAATAATATATATACCTTTAAAATTTGAAATCATCCTAGAACATCACATTGAACAAAAAATGCTTAAGACTAATCTAAAGCCCACAGCTAAAGAGATTCAGAATATATAGAAATTTTAAAATATTTTATATTAAATTTACTAATTGTATCTGCAATAAGCTATATTACTAATTTCATAAATTTATCTCTAGTTAATATAATCACAGATCTTGAATTACATTTATACTTGACTATATACAAAACACATTACAAAGACAGATATGGCCTAATGTTAAAATATTACATCCCTGCAATGGAATGATATTGCTTCCATAATGTTATTTATTTACTAACATAGATAATCATATTCATTCAGAATTCTAAAATTTATGATGTTAAGACTTTCCTTAAAAGGAAGTTTCAAACTATCTTAAAAATTACTCCAAATATAGTAGGCTATACTTAATACATTTGCAAGAGGAAATAAATATTTTTGCATATTGATATAATATATGCTTAAGGTTATTCAATTTTAATATGTTTCTTCATAGGGACATATAATTCTAATAGTTCTAAAAAAAACTTCTAAATACTTAAGGATTTCTTTGTTGTACTATGTCATAGGTAACTAATAAATGTGATTGTGTGATAAGTACTGTCATTTAAAATACAGAGTACATGCCAACAGAAGTTACATTTTTAAAAATATATAATCAAGTTTATAAAATGTCCAAGTCTTTGAATATCCATTTCTATTTTTACATAGGATGAGTGGTACAGTATTTGCCTTTTAGAAAAATTAAATTACTAACCAGTAATTATAGTTCTCTAAATGTAGTATTCTCAGTGGATTTTTATCAATTATCTTGGGGCATTTTGGTATGTTAGAAGTTGTAATGTCGCTCCATTATAAAATAAAGTAAATTAAGTTCTGATAGATTAAATCTTACATTTATCTAGTATATTTCTAAAAAGGCATCCTTTTGTTATTATTTCTTTCCAACAGTCTTGTAGAGTAGATTCATTTACCCAAATACAGTTCTTTAAGGTATAAGAAATTTGAAATAAAGACACAAGATCATAATATCATTAATAGAGATGGAGTTAAAATCAGTGCCTGATAATTCTTAGTGAAGCTCTGTTGAGTCTGCCTTGGTGTTTGCTAAATTATGTTGCAAAGGAATATAAATGGAGTGTTTTAATCTTTAGAGGACAAAGATTTAAGGCATCTCTTACCCATACTATGGAGTGTACTGTAATCTTTCAATATGTAATTCAGTGTGGTGTGTTGTATATTGAACCATGGATTACCTACTAAAATATATTTTTAAATTTGTGTATAGCATAGAAATTCAATTATCTTGTAATGAGCTTGAAAGCATATTGTATGAGAATCTCAAGATTCTATTGTAAAAATATTGAAGCAATTGTTTTATTCACAGTAACATGAATGATAAGAAATGCTTTACCCTCTGAGGAATCATAAAGGGCAAAATAACTTGAAAATAGAAAGACCATTAGTTTTCATATAATGTTGGTTTAGAGAAATTTTCAAAGGATAATTTAAAAGCTTAAATTCTAAATTCCAAATGGTTGCTTACTGTTGTCATGCCAAAATAACATTTTCCCCTTCTATTTAAGTTCAAATCAGTAAGTTTAAATATTATTTTTAAAAACATAAGTTCACTGATTATAAGTGTAGGAATAATGAAAGAATGTCATTATTACAGATACTTGTATTTAAACATGCCAATTTTCTAGAGTAAGTTTCAATTTATGTTGCATTGAATAGAATTTGAACAGAATTACTTTATTATATGATCATCTAAAAACAAAAGTTGAAGAAAAATATCTAACAACTAAATATTTGACAGCAAAATTTTGTACTATTGAAACATGTTATATTTTAGAAATAGAGATTGCATAATGAAAAATTATTGTTTAATAAGCCTTTGTTAGTAGATTTAAAACTGGAAAGTCAATACTCATTTTAGATGACATTTGTGTTTCTTATTTTAAAGAGTGGGTGATTTTAAAAGATTCTAGTATAAAGTTGACTTATGATAGGGCTTAGGGATAAAGTCTTAGCTCTATGAATCCCCTTAGCCTGAATTCCATCCCCTACCAGGGAGCTAACCCCCATGGCGCAGCAGACCTCTCCTGTTTCATCTGCTGCTCCCCTTAATAGTGTATTTCAACAGATCCTCCTGTTCTGTTTCCCACTCTGTCTCTGCTGAATCCTCTTCCCTCCTGCCCGTCTGGCCTATACCCAGGTCTTTTATGCAAAAATAAAATAAAAATAACTATTTTTTTTAAAAAGCTGACTTCTAATATGGGAATTAAATGACTTTTCCCTCCAATGATGCATTATCAAGTGGAAAAATTCAGTATAAATCAGAATGAATCCCAGTTCTAAATTCCACTTAAAATATAATACATTCAGAAAAGGTGATTATTATTGCAGTAATTTTGCTTTATTGAAAAGAGGTATACAAGAATATTGTTATAAATTTAAGTGTAAAAAATTAACAATTTATAGGATACTAATATTTTATGTGAAATTTTATGGTAATAAAAACACTAACAGGGGCCTCTCTGGTGGCGCAATGTTTAAGCGCTGTGCTGTGGAGCTGTGGATGCGAGTTCGACGCCAGCCAGGGTGATTCCCACATGGCACGGCAGACATCTTCTGCCTTGCCCCACTACTCCCCTCAGCAGTGTGTTTCCGTTGCTCTGCATGTTCTACTCCCCACTCTGTCTCTGGCAAACCCTCTTGCCACCCCACGTCTCTGGCCTGTACCCCAGCTTGTATGCATAAATAAATAAATCTTTAAAAAAACACTAACATTTAAAAGCAAGTGCTAAATACTTTATAGGTATTATCACATTATAGGTTTACAACAGTTTTACATGGAGAGGTAAGTCATTGTACAAAACTAAGATAGTACAGAACTGGAAATCAAATCTAAGTCAGTCTGTTTCTAGAATTCAAGCCCTTCACCAATGAGCTATACTTCTCATTAAATGTATATCATAATTAGAAATTAAGTCCACTTCTAAATTTTAATTTACCAGAATTATTTTACATTTAATATAATTAATACCTTCCTTTTATAAAAATTTACTATAAAAGTAGCATATGTTCTTTCTAGCATATAGGCAAAGAGAAAAATGAATCAGAGATTATTTTTAAATATACTTAATTATACTTGCCAAAATTTTTGTAATTAACCACAAATTTTTTGCATTCTTTCCACATCTTAGGCACGCATAGATCAGTGTTACTATTAATAATATCTACATTTATTCCAGTAAATAATAATGAATATATATAATATACTATAATATATATGTGATCTGTATGTGTATCATATATAACAGCTAATTTCCATAACTAATTTCTATTTTCTATGATATATGCGATATATATATAATATATATGATACATATTATTAACATATAATTTCTATAACTTCTATCCCTAATAATACTATTTTAATAAACACAATTAAGAATATGTAAAAAACATTTTTATTACATAAAATTCAAATTCCTAACTCTCAAATTCATACTGATCATATTGCTATTCTGTATTTTGCCGAAGTTATATTCTATCTATAAGCTTACCTTTCTTGTGTTGATATCCAAGGCATCATTTTCTTTCTTATCTCAGTCATATTTTGGGGGCTACATGTAAGTATATGCTATAGTTTCTGAAATGAGACTGAATGAGTATGTATCTGACATTCACTTTCAATGTATTCGTTTTTTTACTAGAAAAGTTATAAATTCTTTGTATTCCTTACTGAAATATTAGCCTCTGAAAGAGGAATTCCACATCTTTTAACATTTGGGCATAATAATAGATGTCCAATACATATTTGAAAAGTGAATTAAAAAAGTAACAATTATGCAATTTCTTAGCTGTTGGATTTTAATAGCATTTTATTCTGTTTTTTCTTTCTAACTTGGGTCTATATATTATCTATGTTTATTTACATGATTAAGAGTATACTTCCATCTCAGTCCTCAACTTAAGTGTATTATCTATAAAGTAATTTTTTATGTAGGCAAAAGAATGCAAAATTTAAAACATAAGCAATCTCTTCCCATTCCTCATAAGGATTATAATGTAAAATGGAGAAAAATTATTTCCCTGTAGGAAGTGAAACATCTCATATCTTTCTATGAAAACTACCAAAGTAGTTTTGAAATAAAATTGCTAATAACATAATGATTTTCAGGGTATTGAGAAAATAGCTCATCAAATAAGGCTATGATAGTACTGTCTGATCATGGACACTTGTCAGAAATATTCATTCACAGAAAATGTGAATTTTATCTTTCTTTACCTTAAAGAATTCAATAATATGTTTTTTCCTCTGTTGATAATATGGCATTATTGTCTCGACAAAGAACCCTCAATAGAAGAATGACCCTCTGCCTGACCACTGTGAGGTAATAGTTTGAGATCAACTACTTAAAATTAAAAAAAATGATTTTTTTTTTTTTTTTTTAGCTCTCGTCTGTTACTTAATTGGCATCTGGCCAACATCTTTATACACTGCTCAAGTTATTTATTTACTTAGGTATACATTTTACAATCAATTATGCTGAAGGCTTTTAGGGTAAGCTATGATAAAGAAAATTTATCTGTGTCCTGGAAAATAAAAATATGATTTCAATGAATCTGATGGTTAATTGATAATAACTTTTTTTTTAATTTCTAAGGGAAATTCTTTGTGCTCTCACTTTCTTTGAATCACTGAACTTTGAGACTTTGTATATATGTTTGTCATTATGTTGGAAGTAGCTGACCCAGATCTACTTTTAGAGTAAAAGAAATATTCTTAGCTCTCATTAAGTCAATTTACCTGAATAATCTGAGTGGTCAGTCACAAGCCTTGGTTAAGTTCCTTTAGTTAACAGAGTTGAATTTTAGTGCCATTTCTAGCTACCAATACTACAAAAGTGTACAAACCTTTTATAATTTGGTAAACAGAATGACTTTTTTTTAAAGTATCAAAAATCTGTAACTTACTGCAGTCACTCATTTTTGTAGATAGTCAAAATTATATACCTGGATAAAACCAGAGTATTGAAGCAGTGACCCTAGATAACAAGGTTTTGGTTTCTGAGACAATTATTTTCATTGATTTTTAAAAACATATACATTAATCTTACTGGAAAGCAAAGGTAAACATTTCTAAAGCTGATACCTGAAGTTACTCTCAAGTATTTTTTTTCCAAAGAAAACTACTATTGCTGCTCACTGTATTTCTTGCTTGAATCTTTATGGACACATTGTATGATTAGAATCTAGGATCCTTAACTTGAATAGCTACAATTACATGGTCCAAAATAAAACACACAAAGCTATTGAAATATATTATATTACAAATTTTGAGAGTGATTACTCATTCATGAAAATTATGTTAAAATTGTGTTGAGATTTCTCAAAGAAAATAATCATCGTTCATACCTTTTTAAATATTGTTGTTCTAGTACAACATAACCAAGTGACAGATTATTCTTAGAAGTGAAATAATGTATATTTTGTACATATAGCAATATATAGTCAAAAGTAGTTTTCACAAAGTGCTGTATACACAATAATTAATCCTTATGACCTTCCACTGAAATAAGCACTACAATCCTTATTATAGAGATGATACAGGGAAAGGTTTACCTACAAGCTTAATTTACACATGCTTTTTTAAGATGGAGCTCATATTAGTCATCTATATTTGGTTGTTATTCATTCCTATGTAGTCTGATACAATTAGCAATTCTATTAACAGATTTAAGGTACTTTTATATTTTTCTTATTTTATCAAACATTGAACCCAAATAAGAATAGTTTACTTACTGAATATAACTTCAAATAAAGCAATATAGGGCACCCTCCTAGTGTTATATATGTCAAGGAACAATTGTATGTAAATATTATATGTGGTATCCAATTTATATTGCATCTTTAAAATCTTAGTTTATCTAAATTTACACTTGAAAAGGTATATAATTAAAGCTGATATTATACAATTTACTTTGAGTTTTAATTAGCAATATTTATATTTTTACTTTCTTGTGTATATGTAAAAATCTAAATAAAAACTGTAGATGCGTTATCTTAATAATTTAGTTCCACATTATCGTGCCTTAGTAATTATTTTTGTACTATTTTTGTATTATTTTTGTGGAGCATTGCCTGCTGTCAAAAAAAATTAGGTTACCTGGAGATGAATCCTCTCTAATGATAAGATTACCAGACTGCAGTCATGGGTAAGCCCCAGTTTCTATACTTAGAGTCACCCAATAAAGCCCAGTCTAATCGTCTGTAAGAATTTATAACAGTCTTCGTGTTTTTGTCTCTTCAGTTGTAAAAGGAGACTTAAATTCAATTCAACACATATTTTTGATCCCATACTAGCAAAGTAATATATGGGAAGTAAGGGGCAGCACAGAAATGAATAAAAATTTTGTAATCCCTGTTAAGAGACTACCTAATGGGAAAGCAGTATAAAAACAATTATTCTAATGAAATCCATAGAATTTATAGCATTTAAAGAATAGTATTACTTTCCAATGGTGAATGCAGTTAATTAGCCTCAATTAAAAGTGGTTAGGTGACAGAATTTTGTGAAAGTGACATTGTTAGATGTGATCAGGAGTGGGATCTAGGTGGAGGAGAAATGAGCAAAGGCTTAGAAATTGACAGTTGTAAGGTGTGTGGTGGAAGTGGTGGTGATGTAAAGAAAAATATTCTAGAACTTATTGCAAGAGTCTTTGAAGACCAGGGTAATACATTTAAATTCTATGTTCTAGACAATGGATAAGCATGGAATTTCATTAAAAAAAAATATTTCATCAATTTATATTGAGGTAACATTGGATTGTAATTCCTTGTGATTACAGATATATGTAATCTCACCACAAGAACTTTTTAAAAGTGACCTAAGTAATCATATGTCTAGAATTGTTGCTTTTGGGAAATGCTCTATAGCTATTGTTATTGATGGTATGTGTGTGGTAAGATGAGAAATCTGATAGTTCAGATTGAAATTCTGAACAAAGACACCGGCAATGAGAGAGGAAAGATTACATTCATATATCATGTATCATATCTGTTGTATAAATGCACACATATATGCATGTATACTATATAGTCAACCTCTGAGATATATAACACTCGTCAACAAATACCAGCTCTATGGAACAGTAGCTTACTGTCTCGCACAATGTCTGAACTGTCTTCAATGCTCAACCTTTCCAACAGTGCTTTCTATAGTGTACTGCTGACACTAGCTTACTTCAGCAGCCGCCTGGCAGTAGTATTGCGTTGCATCAGAAAATGATGCAATCAACTCTGGATGATGTGTGCATGATGTTATCACGCAATGCGATGCAATATTACATCATTCTAGGCTGATTTAGGATGTTGGTGCAGTCCTACTGGATAAATTTACACAGTGAAACATATAAAATGAATTATAGGAAAAATCTTCAAAACGAGAGCTAATAAAAAATTTCCAGGGTTATATTCATGTTTAGCACACCAATACTACAGAGTAAGGTCTTTTTGAGTCAGTAATGATCTCACTGTTGACCAGTATAATCAGAGGTTGAACCACTCAACTCCTGAACTATTTAACCTCCTAAATATATGTCCGTTACCGGGGATTAAATATAAATATATGTCTATATCCATTGTCTATATAATAGAAAATAGATATTATAGAAATTTTCAGATTCATGAATTAATATTAAATACAGAAGGGGAAATGTTACTTTACATGTGTAGAGGGTTTCTAAGGCCATTTTGTAAAGCACTTCGAACTTCTTTAAAATAACGGATATCATGTAATTGTAAACTAAAGATAAACTGAACATATTCATTTAACAATATGAGTATTTTATTTTGGGGCAAGTTTTACTAAGTTTTACTTATTTAATTCAACATTGATATTAAATATCCCTGAATTTTCTCAACCAAATATGTCTCTCTGGCTTTTTAGGATTTTAGTTATTTTTAATTGTTTTGAGTTACTGACAAGTCATAAATTTCTGGACTGTTGTATACTTATATACGTTTATATTGGGCAGTACTCAAATACAAAATTATAGGAAGACTTTTGAAAGACTAAGGGATTTTATTTTATCTAAAGAAAAAAATCACTGAAAAGACAATGAGATAGTTGAGCCCAGCTGTAACACTGCAGCTACAGGCAATTCTTTAACTCAATTCTTTCTAAATAATGCCCGATTCTTTCATATGTAGCATTCATACCTACATATCTTAGCTATGTTGTTGGTAGATATCAACTTGTTTGCTTCCGACAGTTTTATCTTTAGGATAAAACTGTTGTCTTTTTATATTCTATAAAATACAAAAAACTTAAAATCAGAGAAACACAAGAAATGTAAGGAACTTAAGAAATTATCCACTCCAAATTCCTGGTCAGAAAAAAAACAGTTTGATGACCCTGGTTCCTAATTTGCCTGTTTATTCTTGAATATGCACAATTAGTTCATTCCTTTCCAAGCACCCATCTCATTGCTGTGAACATGTCAGGATTAGAAAGCTTGTTACTAAATTGAGCTAGAAATTGCCTCATTTTAACTTATAAAAAGTGACTATTTGCTTCTTTTGCATAACACAAGAGTCTAATCATTCTGTGGCATAATAGATTTTCAATCTAGAACTGTCATTGTGCCATGTAAGAAAGATAAACGTGTACATAAGCGAGAGTGGGAAAAACTGTCAGGTTTGTAGTTTACTATATTTTGTTTGTTTGTCTTCTAGCTAGAAATCCTCAGAAAAGTGAGAATCAATATTTGTTGAAGAACTGTCCACTGCATTAATGTGGGTTGGAATACCTCCATAAGAAAATGTCTATTCAACTTTATTGTAATTTTTTTTTATTTATGCATACAAGTTGGGGTGTAGGTCAGAGGTGTGGGGTGGTGAGATGATTCACCAGAGACAGAGTGGGGAGCAGAACAGGCAGATCAACTGAAGTATACTGCTGAGGGGAGCAGCTGACAAAGCAGAAGTCTGCTGCACCATGTGGGAATCTCCTTGGCCAGGTATCCAACTGGTGCTGCAGTGGCTCTGGATAGCTTCATAGTGGTGTTCTCAACCCGTTGCGCCAAAGGGAGGCCCCTGAAGTAACATTTTTTCACTAAACCTTTTTTTTTTTTTTAGCAATCAAATAAAGGCATAAAGATGAATTTAAGTGAACCAAATAGCTGAGTTGAATTCAACTAATATTTATTATTTTGGGCCTCCCTGGGGGCGCAATGGGTTAAGTGCAGTGCTGTGCAGCTGTCAGCAGCTGCAGCGTGAGTTTGATGCCTGGCCAGGGATATTCCCACATGGGAAACCAGACCTCTCCTCCCTCGCCTGCTTCTCCCCTCAGCAGTGTATTTCGGTCCATCTGCCTGTTTTGCTTCCCATTCCTTCTCTGGTGAACCCTATCATGGCCCCACACCTCTGGCCTGCACCCCAGCTTGTATGCATAAATAAAGAAATCTTTTTTTTTAATTTTGCCTTTTAGTTATTCTTATTAATGGAATAAAAACCTCAATGATAGTTAGACTAAGATTTTATTAGATAATCAGATCTATGTGTAAAAGACACTATTTGTGTTTAATCTCTTCCTTTCTAAGTCACGCATTGTAGTGCTACAAAGGCTGCACACCCATTATTTTCATATTTATGTCTCCTTTGTTATCAGTGTGTGTTGAAAGGACTTGCTTTACCCAAATTCAGCACCTTTACATACTGTTTTATAGACTTCAAATCTATGTAGATCCTCTCCTGTCTTTTTATCTTATCTCTTGCTCACTGGCCTGCTCGAACAGAGAGTTGTCATTCCCAAAACAGTTTACAGTATGTTTACATCCACACCCATTATTTACGACAAAAATTAAGATTTACTAAAAAATGTATCTCCTTTCTTAAGTTTACTAAATTTCAATATTCGTGTTACACGATTTGGAAAACTGTTTCCTAATCGTTGATCATTTCTAAATGTAAAGAAATGTCATGCTTGATGATTGGCTTAAACTAATAAGGTGATGGTGTGTCATGAGCACCAGTGGTAGTAGGGACAATAGTATATCATTTATGCTCTAGTATTTGTTTGCTTTGTGATTCTAGACTTATGAGACTATAGTTACCACTCAGGGAGAACAACATCAAAACAAGCAACCCAATTAAAAGAGAGTTAAGTGGGCCTCCCCGGTGGCACAGCAGTTAGGCGCTGCGCTGTGGAGCTGTTGGAAGCCGTGACACAAGTTCGATGCCCAGCCGGGGAGATTCCCACATGGCGTGGCAGACCTCCCTTGCCTTATCCGCTGCTCCCCTCAGCAGTGCATTTCCACTGATCTGCCTGTTCTGCTCCCCACTCTGTCTCTGGTGAACGCTCTCGCCACCCCACACCCCTGGCCTGTACCCCAGCTTGTATGCATAAATAAATAAAAAAATAGCAAAGTACTTGAAGATATTTCCCTATAAAAGATATACCAGTAAACCTAAAACAAACTGAACATCACTATTCATTAGAGAAATGCAAAATAAAAGCATGTGATAATTAACACTGCCATCCATTAGGATAGCGACTACCATAAAAGCAAACAAACAACAACAAAAAAATAGCAATTAGTAATGGTAAGGATGTGGAGTGATTGGGGCCCTTTTGCATTGCTGCTGGGTATGTAAAATGAAAAATGTTTTCCACATCTACCAGTTTAGTAATGATAGGATATATCTTAAAAATGTTTTCATAAAATTGCCATTCAATTGAGCAATCCTATTTTAGCGTATATTCTCTTAATTCATAGCATAGACTCAAAAGATATTTATAGTCCCATGTTAATAACATTATTTATATTAGTCAAAAGTTGGAAATAACCCAAAATGTCCATTAGCAGGTGAATTTCTAAGAAAATGTGATATACACACACATAGACATACATACATACAAACACACACACATATACACATACATACACACACACATATACACCAAGTAAGATATCATTTGACCATAAAAAAGAAGGGCATTATAACACATGCTACAATATGGATGGACCCTGAAGTTATTTTTCTCATTTCGATAAGCAAGCCACAAAGAGAAAAAATATTTGTATGATGCATCTTTTATAAGATCCTAGAGTAGTGAAATTGGTAGACACAGAAAATAGAATTGTGCTTGCCAATGATTATGGATTGGTAGGAGTGGGTAGTTATGTTTAATTATATGTATTTTTAGCTGAAAAAGTATGGCATATGATGGTTACTCAATAGTGTACTTAATGCCACAAAATCATGCAACTTAAATGGTAAATGTAATATATTGTATATTTTACCATAATTTTAAATAGATGATTATTGCATTAAGACAATGAATATAAAAAGGTATTCACTGAAAGTAAAGGAAATTCTCATAAAAATGAGTAAGTGTGTATATCTGTAACTTGTCACACTCACCAGCCTATATAAATGATACTGCTGTTGTTCTGAGTCATATTCTAATCATATGATACAAAGGGCATTCTGAAATTGAAATGGGCCTGAAGAAATTAATAACATTTAAAACTGTGCATCAAGCTGATGCGCAACCTTGATACATCATTTAGTGAGTTCTGAAAAGTTGTCTGGATCAATCTTATAAAAACTGGTCTTTATCATACAATAGGATGCTGTATTATTACTGCAACACTACATGCACTTTCATTAGTCACAACCCCTTGCCAACTCATAAGGAATAGTTACAGATATATATCTAGCTCCCTTTTGATACATTTTGCTTTATATTAAGAGGTATTGCCTTTATACTCAGATCATATAAGCTAAAGAAAAATTAGGTCAGTTCTATTAGGAATAATTTAAAAAGTGATATCTTTGAAACAGTTTTATTCAATGAGGTACTTTTAGATGAATGTCAGCAACCTCACTTTTTTTTCTATCAGTTTGCACAGTTTGCTTTGGGGTTTTATAATTTTCTGAAACTGATGACTTGATTGCTTTGGGGAAATTCACATGCAGATTTTACCTTGAAGAGTCAAAAAGCATTGCTAAATGATGGATCAAGTGTAATGGGATTAAGGATTTTTTTCCATCCTTTTTATATTAATTACCCATCCATAAAGAGAGAAACTAATCACCCTGTCCCTGACTAATGCTCTGTAGGCTTTTGATATCTGTTTGATGAAACTATCACAAAAGATAAAGCTGGAAAAATTATTTTCTACTTTAGATACACATATAACATTTGAGTTGGCAGAATTTGAGTTTCTGAGACCAAATGAATTTTAAGTGATGAGATGCCACCTTGCATAGAGCAGCAACACTTATCAGCTATCTTTGATGTTAAATATAAGCATGTGTTTCTAAAACCAGCATCTCACTACTAATCAGGTTCTGTAGGCAAAAAGCTGTGTCCCCTTGAACTTTGACTGTGTACATATACGATTGAATGGGATCATTCTCTGCCTCTGACAGTTGTCTGTTTATCCTGCGTAGGTCAAATGAGTCCTAGAAAATAGACACTGCCTGAATTTTTAATATAACTTGTTCACCTATTGTAACTTGACTATAAAAATGCAAATATTTTATTTTTTTCATTTATTCCATGTGCACAGTGATACTCTAAAACTGCTTCCGGAGAGACTCTGCTATTCACACATGGTATAATATGCTCCTATGTTCTCTAAGGAGAACTAATTTCTTTCCTATGTAAATGAGAGAAGAGCCATAAAATTTCAAGTTTCTTTTCCCTAAATTTAATACTAAAGATGCAAATATTTTCCCTGAACTAAAGTTCAGATATAAGTCTGTAATTATTTGATGCACTCTGGAAATGATAATAAATTACATAGCGCTAGTATACATTAAGCATAAGGAACATCATATGCCAATGATCATATGCCAAATGATCATTAAGTGTAACACTTTGACTAATATATATTTTAATGGGTTAAATTATAACTGTTTACCTAGAAGGCACAACCAAATTAAAACTGAAGAATGTTTCTCACTTTTTTTGAAATCCATAATTGTTAGATACTATATTACTGTTAGATATTTATATTGTGTATAAAACAGTTATTTATAGGGGATTTAAACTTTTATAGGGAATTTAAACATTTATAAAATGTTGTTTGGAATAATACATCGAAATGTGCTTTTGGTTATTAAGAAATGTTCTTCTTAATTCTGTTATTTGCTAAGTCTCTTTGGAAACACTTTTACCTATCAATCTTCAATGCTTTCTCTATGCTGTTTTTAAAACTAGAAATTAGAAATTAGATAAATGTAGTACAGACATTGGAGGTCCTCGTATTACGCAGTTACTTCATTCTGGATATTGTGAATTCTAGGCATGCAGTAATTTGCAAATATCATTATGATTATATTTAACTCTAGAGTTTTAAATGGAGTGTGATACACACACACACACATAGTATAATATATAATACAGCCTAAATATATATATGAAATAATGCCAACTATATTAGAGTTCATGATCGTATTGGCTTTTTGAATTACTAGGACAATAATGTGACCATTTGCACAAATTCAACTTATTCATTTGAGATTATTGTGTTAGTATTTTATTCATATTAATAATCTTACAAATATTTATTGAGCACCTATATATATATGAAACAGTAATAGAGGCACTGGAGATATAGCTATCTGTATGCCATAAATTATGGGAAAGGAATTTCACCTTTGTAGTATTCTACCCTAAACTCTGTAACTCCACCTAACCATAAGAAAATATCAATCAGGGGCCTCTCTAGTGGCGCAGCGGTTAAGTGCTGCGCTGTGTAGCTGTCGACAGCAGCGACGCGAGTTCAACACCGGGTTGGGGAGATTCGCACATGGTGTGGCAGACCTCTCCTGCCTCCACCGCTGATCCCCTCAGCAGTGTATTTAGGTTGATCTGCCTGTTCTGCTCCCTGATCGCTCTGGTTTTGGTGAACCCTCGCACCGCCCCATGCCTCTGTCCTGTACCCCAGCTTGTATGCATAAATAAATAAATCTTAAAAAAAAAGAAAGAAAACATCAATCACAAATTGAAGCATTTTGCAAAATATCTGACCATAGTTCCTCAAAAATATCAATGACAAGAAATCACAGATTGAAAGAGACAAAGGGAATATGACAAAAAATATAATGTGATGTTTTGGTAGAGTATATACAATATAATCTCAATAAATATAATATACTCTTATAAGATAGCATTAGGGAAACTGGGAAAAGAGTATTTTAAATCCTCTATGCTGCCATTTAATCTCTCTTGTAAACCACAGAGTATTTCAGAATAAAACATTTTAAATGATAGAATTAAAAAATATCACTAGTTTTATTAGGTGTTTTAAAATTCTCTATTTCTTTGGTAAAACTCAGTTTTCATATGCAGTGGGGACTTATCTTTCTAATATTATAAGTATTACAATTCCATTTATAAGTCAAGTTGTTTTATTTTATTTTATAGATTCATGTTTAGACTACACTACCCATTCCCATTCCCCCCAAATCAAGTGAATACAATTCAATTATGTAAATTCTTATATGAAAATGGCACTAAAATGTATGCTATGTATAATTGCAATTTACACAAGATGTCCTCTGAATTCTCCTTTCCAGATGATGTAAATAAAAATTATACTCTCAAATTAATACTTAGCTTTCCAGAGATTGCATCAGTGATGCTGGGGAAGGATTAAGGCATTAGAGGCTAAAATCTGTCAAGTGTGGTTATGCATCTGAGATTCATTTACTGAACCATGAACATACTTCTATTATTGTCCATGAAAAATTCATTTCTATAAAGGAATGCTGCATGTGATTATTAATACCAAGAAAGATAAGAATAGTGCATGCTTCTACAGTACATTCTGTTTTTCTTGTTTTTTATTGTGGTCTTGAAATAGAATTATATGAGAAAGTATGATAGGATACTATCTTCTCCAAATTTATTTTTAAATTTCAGAAAGAAAAGAAGAGCAAGCAATATGTTCTATTTCAAAGTATTATGTCTCTGGATGCTGGGAAAAACAGATGCACAGTAATTTACATGTCTGAACACTTTCTAACCTGCTGATGATTAGCTCAGTCCTACCAGTGCCTTCCAAAGCTCTTTCTGCTGGGACAGCTATTTGAATTAATGGATGTATTTTGTGTGATTATATTGCAAGATGAAAAAACAATCTCTTCATAAATCTAACTATTTAATATAAAGTTGTCTTACACAGTGCATAATGAAAAAAGCCATATTTACCTATTAGATATTAATACTATTTTAAACCCTGAAGATTGCAGTGTCTATAATCTAAGGTCCAATTTGCAGAACACAGTTCTAAAATAATGAATGGGGCATTTCTCTTATTATTATGACAATAAAAAAGAGAATGATGCCACTCCATATAATTAAACAGTTAATGAGATCTAAATTTTGGACAAAATGACTATTACGTATTTTATACATAAAATAAAGCTAAAATTTGTGTTAGCTGACCAAAAGGTATGAGAATAAATGGATACAGTATAGTTGCTTAAATGGCAGGATATAAATAAGACAAATGGGTTATCAGAGTTAATGTTTGAGAATTAAACACACAGGGATACTGACATAGGTAAGAAATTAGAAAGGGTATTTAGATTTTTGACTAAGAGATGGTAGGTAACCTTTGTTGCAAGAATTTCAGTTGAATTGTAAACATGTTTCCTAATGGTTAAGAAGCCAGTGCTTAGCAAAGAATGTGATTATAGGTAAGTATTTTGGTAAATGGGATAATACAGAAAAAGATAGTTGTCCTAATACATGTTTTCCTTTAACTATTGATTACTTTCAGAGCTGAGCAGTGGCCTCCTATTGTATTTCATTTTTTTTAATGGAAGTGTACATTTTGTTCTTTTCTTCTCCTCTTTTTTTTTTTTTTTTTTTTTTTTGCTTATCATTCCAGTTCTAACATTTGCTAGATCTCGACTGCGTACAAATTATAGTCTTAGACACTCTGGGTGGTACTAAAATGAACAAGATATGTTCCCTCTCCCCAGGAAAATATTTTCTAAATGATATTTGAGACATAACAACAAAGAATATAAAACAAAACATTAAAGAATTCCTTGCAAGAACCTAGGAGGGAAAACACCTAGAGAACTCGGTTGGAATTAAATTGGTAAGAGCTTTTCATGCCATGCTGTAGAAAATGAATTTTTTGTGCAAGCAATAAGTACATCATTTATTATTGTAACAAACACTGTTTTTGTGTGTGTGTGTTTGTGAAGGATCTAGAAGGTTGAATTGTTCAAGATAAAAATCCCAAGGTAGAGAATAAGCTCTGTTGAGAACTTAGCACTACCTGAAAAGTTCACTTGGACTTTGCTTAAACTTAGGTAAACATGTGCCAAGTGGAATCTACACTACTGCTTTCTGACAGCCTCAGCATGTTGACTTTGAAACAACTTTGCAAAGTGCTATGGTAGTAAACTTCCTGTAGAAGAAACACAGCCATGACTCCAAGACAAATAGGGTATTATTTTTGACATTCCCAAGAGACTGTACTGGAGTACTCTTCTGAGTCCCAAGGTGGGAAAAATAGAATCCACATGGTTCTCCAGAGAAGATGCTCTGTCTTTTTTTGGCTGGGATAAATCTGGAGACTGTTTTCAGCAGTACTATGACTAATGTTCTTGGAAAGAATCATCTATATATTGATCCAAATACAGAATATTTATTTTAAGATTGGCATCTAATAGCTACTCTTTCTTCTCCTCGGGAGAAAAAGGAAAAAAAAATATTGTGGTCCTTATTGGAAATAGAAGCATATGTTCCACAAAACATTTAATAGGTTTTTGTATTATCTAAACCTTGATATAAATCAGGAGTAATTAAAATAGACAACATAGACTTCTTTTTCATACAACAGGCAGTACAAACACTTAGCCTATAACATTTTAAAAGGTAAATCTACAGTATTATCTTAAGTATAAAATAAGCTTATTTAGAGTAGTGATATATGATTACTCATATTTAGACAAACCATTTCTGTCTTGCAAATCCCTCTCCCAGTTATAATGCTGGTATTTTCTTGACAAAGTGAAAAGAAAACACATTGCTCTTGTTTTTGTATGATGCAACATGAATCTTCTCTCAATGGAGCCTCTGAGGATTTGGTAAGAGCAGTTGAAGAGCTGTGAACTGTACTTAAGCATCTTTAAAATAAAAGTCTTTAATAAACAGGAGTCATTTGCTTCTTCAGCTGCTCTTAAGGATAACAGCCCACAATGGGGGGAAATACAAGAATGAATGAATACTTAATAAATATTTGTTGAATCAAATTGAGTAAGTAATTGATTATCTTTCAACCACAAAAGACATTTAAAAGTTTTAAAAGGAAGGTATTATGGCAATTTAGCTTAATCTCTGCAGCATTCAGTTGAGTGTCTGGCAGGTAGGAGGTCATATCATGGTAAGGCAGCATGCTTCAGCATCAAATTTGTTATAATACAGATAATTGAATATATTTGCAGGGATGGAGTTGCTAGAAATACAGAGGTTATGATTTTTTTATAATAGAATAATAGAAGGTAGTAGTTTTCTAACACATAATAAATATTGAGATCCAATGTGAGTATTATTTTCTTCTCTTCATTTTCAGGGTGGGAAATTAGACAAATTCCACCAAAATTATCAAGTTTTGAGTATCTCAGAAAGAGCCTTCCATTGCCTTCCAGCTCATAGTGACATGGTGATGCTTGTCACAAACTTGATTTTAAAAGAAAAAAAAAAAAAAAACTGAGAATATCTTCTGATTTAGCAACTATACAAGCAAATAATGTGACACTAGCTAACTGCTTTTAAAATTAAAAAACAAAGTGTCCATTTTTTTTCCCCAGTAAAAAGAAAAGCCTGAGGGTACTAGTTCACCTTTGCAGGCATATTTCTTTTAGTATATCATTGATAATTCAGTTCTATACATGGTATAATGTCTACCTAAAAAACACCTGGGGCAGTGTTTCTAAATCATAGGGCAATTGAGATGTGGGGCTAGTTATTCCTTGTTTTGGAGACACTCTTATACTTCTTAGGATATTTAGTAATATCCCTTGCTTACATACATTAGATGCCAGTGTTAATCCTTCCCAAGTTTGACAACCAAAAATATCTCCAGATGTCACCAAATGACCTCTGATTTCAAAATCTTTCTTGCTTGCTCTACATTGACTAAGCTAACAAACTATGTTTTATAGATCTATTTAGTAGTGTGTTATACTGTAGATTCAAAAGGACAGATAATTTCTATAAGAGTACATTTAACACAGATGTGTTTCCTTTGTTTTAATAAACTTTGAAACTGTGTCAATTACTATTGTGTGATTACTTCATGAGTTTTCTCTTTCTATTCTCATAAATATAATGCAAGCCCATTTTACAATGAACTGCAATTGAAGATAAGGCATTGTAAAATCATTTTATTGTATTTTTATAGAGGTAACATCACTGCATCTCTTCAAATGAATGTTGCCCCACCATATCCACCATCAGAGCACTAGGTATTACATTTTCACCATAGTCCACTGGGTCTCCTCCATATTTGCTCCTCCCCTACTCTCTCTTTCTCTGATGTCTTTAATTTTATAGTCAATTCTTTAGCATAGATTTTCATTTAGTTTTGACTTTTCCTTTTTTTTTCTAAATTAAAAATATATGTGAAATCAACAAATATTTGTTTTTCTCCTGATTTATCTGTTTGGCATGGCCCACTTCAGTTACATCCCTGTTGTTGGAAATGGAAATATTTCATTTCTTATAGCTGAGTTTATTCTGTAATATATCGATATTGTCTCTTCTTTTTACACTCTTACTTCATTGGGCACTTAGGCTATTTCAACAACTTGGCTTTTGTAAATAGTTCTGCAGTGAACACAGGAGTGCATAGAACCCTTAGTGGTTTTTTTGTTTGTTTGTTTCTGATAGCTATGTAGGAGTGGAATTTCTGGATCCTGTGGTATATCATTAATATTTTGAAAAATCTCTGTACTGTTTTACATATGAACTAGAGTTTTTACACATATTTAGTTCCTTTTAAAAATATGGTGGAATATACTTCTCACCATTAAAGAAGTTAATGTCCAGAGGACTTTTATATTGTCTAAGTTCATTTAGCTAGTACCAAAATATGCTCTTCTTATTAAAACATTTTTTTTTTTTATAGTACAGAGAACTTACATGGTTTAGGAAGCTGGGAATATATATCTTATTATAATCTATGTCATATGTGCCTCCAACATAATATTTAACCTGTTATTATTTCAAAGATTTACCGATAATAATGAGGTTTTCTATTCATTGAAATTTTAAAACAATGTGAAATTAGTGATTTTCCAAACCTTTTATATGTTCCTCAGAGTCCTTCCAATAATATAACACAGATACATAAATGAATGACCCTTCATAAATTTGTAGGAAACTCTTTACTAAAACTATATTAAATTTGTTATTTGAAGGAAAATACTGGATTATATTATTCATTTATAATTTTCTTTCTTTGTTATTTAGTAAATGCTCAACTTGCTGATTTATGAACCTTCTCTTGCTTGAAAGAACCAAGGTAAATTGCAATTGGCAGTTCTGTAAAAGAGTCTAAATTATTTTCTTTCATGAGTAATGTGAAAAATTGAAGTGTAATTGATGTTCATTAAAAACCAATGTGGATTTTTACAAGTGCATAAATAGAAACACTTTTCTAAAATAAAAGGTAGTTGAAAAAAGTGATTTTACTTGATTTTTTCAAGCATAATCTTTCATCAAATCTCTGTAGGCCTAGGGGCTTTTTTGGAGTATTTTGTGTAGACATATAAAGTAATTATCATATTTTATTGAAATAACATGCAGATATTTTCCCATTTTAACAAGTCTCATTTTGTGAAGCATCTTAAAATCCCTGGTGTATCAGAGCTTGTTTGGCAGTATGTAGGATAGGGTAGATATGAGTTACAATTGATTTGTAGATTCAAGAACATAAAATTTGATGGGACATATCAACATATCAATGCCTGAAATCTTCATCCTGCAAATATTAACTCATGTTAAGTAATTAAGATAATAGTATTAATTGTTTGCTGTAGTTTCCATTTTATGTCATTTACTTTTTATGACAGATGTCAGTGAAAGACATATATTTATAAAATACCCTTAACTAGTCTATGCTGTCATATTTGGCTTGTTTTTTGTTCTTTACTTTTGTTTTAGTTCTTTTTATGTATACACATCATCTGATAAATAAGCTATTCTGATAAATCTTTTAAAATGCATATTTAAATGGTTAGAAAAATTCTGTATCTCCATCAAATAAGTTTATCACTTCCAGTAGTGGTTTTTGACCCATTGAAACCAGTCAAAATATTTGATAAAAAATGAGAATAGGGGCCTCCCCTGTGGCGCAGCAGTTAAGCGCTGTGCTGTGGAGCTGTCATCAGTGGCAACGCGAGTTCGATGCCCGGCCGGGGAGAATCCCACATGGTGTGGCAGACCTCCCCTGCCTCGCTCGCTGCTCCCCTCAGCAGTGTATTTCTGATCTGCCTGTTCTGCCACCTGCTCTATCTCTGGTGAGCCCTTTCGCCACCCCACGCCTCTGGCCTGTACCCCAGCTTGTATGTATAAATAAAAAATAAATCTTTAAAAAAAATGAGAATAATTATGCATTATAACAATTATTTCTGTATTTATTCAGGATATTTTCTGCTTAGTAATCTTTTTCTTATATCATAGACATATAAATTTATTATACTGATATGTGTTGGCATAGTTAAATATTTCATTTTTAGAATATATGGAATTCACTGAGTGTATTTCCTTTCTTCATATTTGTATGCCTTTAAAAATATCCTGTGTCTGTCAAACACTATAACCTAATTTGAACAGGGATGTTATCATAGGACGGTATTTGGTTACCTGTATTTTTCTAAGCATGAAAAAAATATTGATAGTATATCTTTTAAGCATTTGTTGTTGCAGAAAGTAAGCTATTAATATTACATATATTCAAGGTAATCGCAATTTAGGGTGTTAACTGTAAGCAAAAGCATGTATAATGATATTTCATTCTTTTGTTATCTTATGATATAAGACTGACAGATTACAGAGGACTTAGTAGCAGCATTCCATTTCTCATATAGGTTGCTAGTTTTTTCATTTAAGCGATGAAAAGAAGGAAACTAAACTTTAAATAAATGATTTTTACCACCCAATAATACAAAACAAAGGTGAACCAGGGATTTGAAGCAATTTGGTAATTGAAGTACAGGATTAGATCATTTTGATAGAAAATCATATGCTCATCAATTGGTACATAAAGTAATTGATACGTACCTATGTTCTGAAATAAACAAAACGCAAAAACGTGTTAGGTATTACTTTGCCTGTTCTCCAGAAACTTATTATCAGAAAATGCATGGTTCATAGGCACAGATAACTCTGGGTGAGTGGGATAAATTATGGTTCATTTGAAAGAATAAACATTTATTATCCCATGATTTCTGTAAGCCAAGCAACTAAGCCTTTGCTGAGATTTCTCGCTCAAAGATTTGTTTAGTTGGGGGCCTCCCTGGTGGCGCAGCAGTTAAGCCTGCACTGTGGAGCTGCTGGCAGCAGCAATGCAAGTTCGACGCTGACTGGGGAGATTCCCACGTGGTGCGGCAGACCTCTCCTGCCTTGCCCGCTGCTCCCTTCAGCAGTGTATTTAGGTCGATTTGCCTGTTCTGCTCCCCACTCTGTCTCTGGTGAATACTATTACCGCCCCACGCCTCTGCCTGTACCCCAGCTTGTATGTATAAATAAATAAATCTTAAAAAAGAAAAAAAGACTTGTAAAGTTGCAATCAAGGTGTAGACTGGGGCTTTAGCCATCTCAACTGAGTTCCATGCCCAAGCTAACTCACATGACTGCTGACACACGTCATCAATGACTATCATTCAGAGATAACAATTTTCCACTGGGCAGCTCACACATGGTAGCTGGTTTCCCTAAGCTCAATTGAGAGTGAGAAAGAGTCAGAGAAGATGAACAAGACAAAAAACTCATTTGTAACCTGATCTTGGATATTATCTCCAACACTTTTGTCATGTTGTGTTCTTTAGGAATTTTTTCCTAAGACGAGATCACATTCAAAAGGAGGAGTTAAAGGAGGTATGAGACAAACATCACTGGGGATCCTTTTAGAAACTGCCTACTAAACACCTCCAGCTCTCAATAGGACAGACCTGTTATTTTCTACCACTGGAGCTTTCTTCACTCTTTGTTGTAGTTAGGCTCTTTTTCCCTGTTAGTAAATATGGCTTATTTCCTCCCTTCAACACATCTCTTTTCCTCCTCTCCCCATTGTGTCCATTTTGATCACATCTTTTCAATCATCTTAAATGTGAGACTTAATAGTCTTACATTGATTTGTTGAAACTGATACTCTTTGTCTTATGCAGAATATAGTATTCTGAATACCATGACTTCATTGTGACTGGACTTCAAATGAATTAAGGAAATTAATAAGTGAATTTTTGCCCATGACATTATATTAATCCCCAAACTCAGACAAAATCAATGCCTACGGAAATTTAACAGAAAGGTGATAATGTTGTAGGGCATTTTTAGACATGGCAGAAAAGAAGAAACGGTAGGAGAATTTCAAGCAAATTAATATACATCAAATCTGAATCACTGAATGTAACTAGGGAATGTGTTTCTTCCTATGTGCTACTATCCTCAACTTGTAGAATGCAGTGATTATTATTTCTTACGAACTTCCATAAGTTTTAATTTCCCTTGATGAACCAGGATTTATTGTTCTCATAAAATTTTCTTAATAAATGCAATGAGATTGGTAACTGTGCCAATTAATTAGTCAAGTACATATAAAATCCCCTGTGTTCATTTAACTTGATCTTTTAAGAAAGAGTAAAATACAGATATATAAAGAGCTAAAAAGTGTAGCGACTTTTTTATTTCAAATTGTGTTTTTAAAAGATGATATATTGTTTATTGTGCTTTATAATCAGTATGATGAATACTGTTTTATAGGCAAACAATCTATAAACAAATAGAAGTCCTTAGAGCAGATGTAGGCCAGGAAGTCACTAATTTTCTTTGTAAAATTATTAACTATGTGAAGTTGCATCCATCTAGACTTCCCTACTATTATCTTTTTATATAAACTAATCCAAAGTTTTGCTTCTTTTCATATTTCCTTTTATCCATAAACTTTTAGAGATATCATAAGCTATTTTGGAGTTATCTACAGTGAGCAACTCACTTTTACAAATACACATTTCTTATAATAATCTTAAATATAACTTTTGCAAATATTAAGCATGTAATATATGACAAAAACTTTTCTAGTGTTTTAACAATAATAATAATAATATTAGTTTTCATGTTATGTTTTATCAAAAATACTGTTATAATTCTGACTTTTCAGATGAGAAAACGGAGGCATAGGCAAGTTTTGTAATTTGTCCACAACTGGAACTGTGAATCCACAATGGCTCCAAATTTGTTCTCTAAGTAGGTTGTGTTTTAATTACAAAATCATAATAGCTGATATATTAATACCTCTGAATAGAAGCAACATAAGGGCACTTTTTCTGTTTTTGTTCTCCACCATAAATGCAAATAGTTGTTCAATAAATGAATGATTGAATAAATTGATGTATAAATAAGTCATGTGACTAACTGGTGTTGGTATAGGCATTAATTCAAAAAATATAATATCGGTTCTATTTCCTCAATTACCTGTCACCAAAAATATAGTTTTGATAATTTCTGGTATTTATTTTGAATAACAACTCAAATAATAGCTCAAAATTTGTAATCTCTTGAAGGTTTCTACATTCAGGGTCACCAAAATCATCTTATAGAAGAGCTGCTTACTAGAAAATCAGATTAAGTTATTATTTTTCATTACTATACAAAGCTTTGTCTAACATAGTTGTTACCATGTCTCATAAACTCTTTGATAAAATACTACTTTTATTTGCAAAGCAATATATTAATTAACAACTTATAATAAGTTATTAATAGTCAGAGAAAAGTTTATCACATTGTTGAAAAATGAGGGCAGAGCTTAGAGACCCATTAAATCAAATTTAGGGTGCAAAATGTTGTACAATTATGCAAAACTAATTTTCAGAATCTGAGTTAGGTCTTTGCTGTTAAATTCTAATGCATCTTCCTCAACTTATAAACAGAAGTGTTTCAGAATTCAATTATTTGATTAAAGCAGCACTCATCTTCCTGTTTTGTTCAATAGAGGATTTCTATGTGTCATGTTGACATTAAAATAAAAACATTTGGCAATTCCTGTTTTGTTTTGTTTTATTGTCCTCTTTGGGCATTCATAAGAATCAGTCTTCCCTTAGTCATCACAATGAGAACCCACTGAGCACCTGGCATGTACTAAATGCCCATTACATGCTATGTGGAATGTCAAAAATTGGAGGAATAGGAAGGAAGACCAAAGAAGTTTAAAAGTAAAATATGCATCATAAGTTTCTAAATAAATGTGTAAGTGTTATAGAAAGTGAAAAGGTTGAGATTAATGTGAAATGGGAATAATTTGAAAAATTTGTTGAGAATTTATTATGCTCTTAAATTGCAGACATTACTGACAAGAAGCAGGAGAAAAGGAGAAGGAAAAAGAGGTCGCATGTGTAACTATATGCTTGAACTTGTAAAGTTCATATTGGAAAACTAGCAGTTAAAGCAGGTATATATTTGAGGGCCTTGAAGAGACGTAATTTGACTTAGATATGCAAGACAACAGAAAAACATTAAAATTCTTTTAAGATGAAAGGAGCTTTTAAGGAGATTTGTCTGTCAGTATGATGAATGATGGATAATAGGCAGTAGATTTAGGAGATGGAGAAGCTATCCATAAAGGAAGATACTTCAGTAATTCATGGCCAAAGTAAGGAAAGTTCAGGTGCTTGGAATCATGAGAGTGTAAAGAAGCGTGATTCTGCTTCTGAGAAATCTGACATGGCAAAACAAGAATTAAAATACCCAGTGTGCATTCAGTAAAGAGGTGGAGTTTGCTATAGTTTTCACAGGACTTTGTAAGTTGGTTTTATGACTTCATTTTTTGGATAGGATAAGTAGAATGAAGATATTAAGGTTATGATAGCTCATTTTTCTTGTTTCACCATCCAGCTTTATGCTGATGGTGCTAGATTTGGGGCAGCACTTCTATCTATAATAATTGTAAAAGCTGGTCTTCCTGGTGGCATAACGGGTTAAGCGCATCGCTGTGGAGCTGTCGGCAGCTGTGGTGCAAGTTTGATGCCGGGTCGGGGAGATTTCCACATGGCATTGCAGACCTCTCCTGCCTTGCCCGCTGCTCACCTCAGCAGTGTATTGCGGTTAATCTGCCTGTTCTGCTTCCCACTTTGTCTCTGGTGAACCCTCTCACCACCCCACACCTTTGGCCTACACCCCAGCTTGTACGCAAAAGTAAATAAATCTTTTAAAAAAAAATGTAAATGCTTCTGATGAACAACTCAGTGTTTTCAGCCATGAATTTTTATGTCTCAAAAATTCTGTTCTCCTGATAAAATTTCCTGATAGCTCTTTCTCCTTGTTCCTGTATATAGACTTAACAATGATTAGACCTCCCTTATCTGTAATTTTGTTTTCCACAGTTTGCCTGTAGTCAACTGTGTTCTAAAAATATTACATAGAATAAGCTACAAGTAGTCCCCACTTAACATTGACAATAAATGCTTGGAAACTGCAACCTTAAATGTGTATTAAAACTAGGTCCTTGAATAGGATTCTCCCATTCAACACTGGTTTATATTATTTATATTATTTTTTCTCTCATTAATGTTAAAACAAAATGATTTCGAACAAAATGATGATATTTAAGTACATATTATTTGTTGATAGATCATGTTTACATAACTTTTATTATTTTATGTTTTTTTTATAATTATTCTATATTTAATTATTACTTGTTAATATCTAATTGTGCCTAATTTATAAATTAAACTTTAGCTATGTGTGTGTATGTGTGTGTGTGTGTGTGTGTGTGAGAGAGAGAGAGAGAGAGAGAGAGAGAGAGACAGAGAGAGACACAGAGAGATAGAGACCAAATTTAGTACTATCTGTGACTTCAGACATTCACTGGGAGTCTCAAATTTATCCATTGTGGATAAGGGGGGTACTACTACATTCCCAAGTTTTTTCTTAAGTGCTAGCACTTCCACTCCCTGATTCTATCCCATTATTACTTTCCTCATCTACATCTTGCTCTTTCTATCATAGAATAATACAATACCTCTGGCTCTGTTCTCTCACTCCTCATCTCTCCCCTACTCCAGTGCAATCTCCAATAACTGTGAAGTATTTTTCAGCATTATAGATCTGAATATGCTATACCCTAGCACACCAAATTTGTCACACTGTTGAATGCAGAATAATTGTCAATTCACTAGTACATAAAAGACCTTTTTAATATTAAATACAGTCTACTGATACATGTACTGAACACCTGAAAATGTGTGCAAGGTATACCAAAGCTAACATCACTACTGCCCCTAAAGTCCAGGGGGGAAGACTAACAATAATCAAATACTTACACCCAAAATTTAAAATTACAGCCATGAAAAGTGTTCCCAAAGAGTTTGTGAAATTGTGTAATAGGGATTCTACTACTGCAGGGAAATCAGAGGGACATCAGAGAGGACTTTCTATGGAAGTTGTCTATAGAAACTAAAATCTGTATATATGTTGTTGAAAGAAGGCTGGAGTTGTCAACGATTCTGCAGCGGTAGGAGAGAGTGTGGCAGAAGGTCATGCTACGAAGCTTGAAGGGATAGAACGTACAGAACTATGTAGACTAGTGAGTTTACTCTGAAACACTGGTAAAAAAATGAATTTTATGTAGGTTGGCAAATTTATCCGAAATGCATTTAGGCAAGAGCAAGCTATTTTTTGTCATGTAGTAGGATTATGCCTGAGGTTAGTGAGATTCCTTGTGTTACTTCTGGATTGTCAGGGAACAATCTGGGCAGCCTAAATAGACCAGTGAGTGCATGCTAGGATGAATGTGATGATAGTTATTATCTTAAAGATCTAAAAAGAAATGTTATTATCTGATAACTGAAATGTAGTGAATTCTTGTATTTGCATGCAGTAGAAAATGTGTAAGAATGTGGATCAACAATAGGAGTAAGAATATGAAAAACAAGACAAAGAATATGCGTGAAAAATTTGAAAGTGATGAGATTGTAACAGAAAAAAATATGTTTGTTATGTGGAATTTTGAATTTTTCCTATTTGAACCATTATGTTTGTTACACAAAATCACAGTTTTCTCAGCAGCTTTTCCCTATAGTTTATGAAGTAATGCAATCCCATTATTCCATGGGGATACCATGTCACAATTTTTTTGAAGTTTAGTCTGAGGACTTCCTGCATTCAGATCATCAACCTAAACGGAAATAGTTTGAGGACAGGAGGAAACCCCAGATTCTGCATTTTCAGCAAGTACTGCTGTTATTCCTGATATAGGCTTATCTCAAAGCAGACTACAAATTTGCATGTATGTGCTAGAAAGCTTAACAATAAGTATATGTCTACCTAGAATTCATGGATTTATAACAAGTCAGCTTCTTTTCTGTTTGCTACGACACATTTGGTTTTTAAAACATTTTAAAAAGTAATTTTTTTTGTCACATATTAGAATGAGATATTTTATAGTTGATAAAAATGTAATGGAACATGACACAATTGCAATATTAAACAAAACCTTTGCCATATGTGAAATACGGTGAAGACTATATATTTTTAACTTTTAAAATTAATGAAAGTTCAACTAAATCACACTATATTTAATACTTTTGATCCTTAGATAAAATTCCCCTCTGAAATTGACAATTATGCACATGGCAAAATTCTAATGCTGTGTTACAGTGTCCCCAGCAGGTGGTTTACTTTGATTAATGATTTACAATTCTTAAATATTCAGATTGGTAAATGTGTTGAAATGTTTTAATTGCCAAACTCTTTATACGCCCCAGTTTGCCGTGTGACAGCTTGCCTTCTTTTTAAATATGTTGTTATTGAACATGAGTTAAGCAAGTGCTAAATGTATGAGGTGGCTTCAAACATTGTCTGTTATGAACAAACACCGTGTTTAAGCTTTACTTCTATGTCAATAAAAATAAAAATAAATTATATTTTTCTGATAACTTGCTAAGTACATTCAGCCTTTTAAACAGTAGGGTTTTTTTCTAATCAATTCTATCACAGTTTTCATGAGTACAACTGAATGTGTAATCAAATACCTATTATATCATGATCTTTAAGATGCTTATATTTAAAAATTATAACTCATCGGGGTAGTGGCTCAAATTTAAAAATACTTTGTAAATTTAAGAGATATAAGAGATTCAAAATGGTTTGTCTTAGAATAGATGATATAAAGCAGGTTGCTTTTTATTTGCTTTTTATTTCGAAAAACATGAGGTTTGTTTTTGTTGATGATAGTTCTGAAAATACGTAGGTACATTTATTGTGTGGAAAGATCCCTATTCTTAGAAGACCTTGACACCTCTTAATTATAATCATGGAAAAGTCATTTAGACATCTCTGAATGTTTTGCATTAATCTGTACATTGAAGCTAAAAATAAATGTCCTAATTATATCACAAGTTTTTCTGAGAATCAGATGATTCAATTTCCTGCTAAATCGTGGGCATGATGTGAACAAGGGCCATCTTGCTTTAATCCCCTGTAGATAAAAGACACTTCAATGCCTGTTAATGAGAGAGTAATACAAATTAGAACATAGATATGAATGTATAAACAATAAAGTATTGTTTTTGAGTTTCCTAATCCAGGAAATCTTAGGGAAATTTTTCTCTATATGTTAGGACAATCTTTGCTCTATGGAAACTCTTATACCCCTAATAACCTTATAGGAATCTTGTTTGCTTTCTTTGTTTTTCCAAAATCAAAGAAAGAAGAATCAGACATATTAAGTGTTTATCTTATATGTTGAGAATACACGTATTGAGTCACTAACAAAAAAAGGGCATGGATTTTGGCTTCATGAACTTATGTAGAAAATATAAAAAAAAAATGTTATGTATATGTCCCAATTTTTATATCACAGTTATGATCAAAGCAGTGTACAATGGAAACTTAACAAGGTAGCATAACCCCAACAGCCTACAAAATGAAACACAATGTACCAGAAATTTTATAGTGTATTTATTCAGAAACTGTTTATTTAGTGTATACTATGTGTATCTATTTTTGATATAAAAATAAGCAAGATAGAAGACTTTCTAAATACATATTGTATTTATTTTACAAATGAGGGAATTCAACTTCAGAGAGATTAGGTTTCTTGTCTAAAACCATATGGACAGTTAGTTTGGAGTTCAACCTAAGTAGGTTTGAATCCACTGTGCTGTTTCCTGTAGATCATTTAGACAGTGAAGTTGAAAAAGTTATTGTTTAGGGACTATTCCATTTTGGGATTCAATGTGTCCAATGTAAATGGCACAAATCACCATAAAAGAGTTTAGTATGTACTAATACTGTGATATGTTTTTTTGAATATTTAAATGTCTATTTCTTATCATGGTGCTGCCTTATAATTTATTTTTAATGGTGTCTCATAGGAATACATATGATGTATTTATGTCGTTATAAGTGCTATCTGTCCGAGTGATTTTTCTTACTGTCTGAAGTACTTTTTACTGACAGAAACAGGTCTTAGATTCATTATTCACATGGGATTGTTTTCTTGTCACTGGTTATATTGCTGATCCCCCATTTTTTGGCAATATATTCTCATCACTGCTTACATCTTTAAATATTTCCTTGTCATCTTGGCTTACCCTATTTAGGTACCCAGGTGAAGCCATCAGGTATTGCTTCCACACCACAGCCACCGCCAAGGCATTCATAGTCCACCATCATTGTCTGTTGTGTTCCCTTCACACTTTGCTCGCCCCCTTCCATACACTCTCTTTCTGATAGTTTCAGTTCTATATGAGTTCTTTATGCAGTGAACTTCAATCCCTTGTTAGACTGTACGTTGTACAAATATCTTCTCCCAGTCCATAGATTGTCTTTTTGTTTTTGTGGTGGATCCTTTCACTGTACAAAAGTTTCTTAGTTTGATGTAGTTCCATTTGTTTATGTTTGATTTTGTTTTCCTTGCTATTAGAGTTGTTTCACCAAATGCATCTCGGAGGTTGGTGTTAAGAGTGTAGCATTTATGTTTTCTCATATGTATTTCATAGTCTTAGTCTTATATTTCAGGTCCTATGTCTAAGTCTTTAATATGTTTTGAATTATTTTTTATATTGTGTTAAATGATGATCTAATTTCATTTTTTTGCATGATTGTCCAGGTTTCACAACACAATTAGTTAAAGAGATTTTCCTTTCTCTTATTTTATAGTCTTATCTACATAGATAACCTGTCCATATATGTGTGGGTTTATTTCTGGACGTTATATTCTATTCCATTATTCTCTGTGAATGCTTCTGTTCAAATACCAAACTGTTTTAATTACTCTGACTTTTTACTATAGTCTTAAGTCAGAGCATATAGTACCTGCATTTTTCTTCTGTTCACTCAGAATTCCTTTGGCTATTCAGGGTCTTTTGTGGTTCCATTCAATTTTAGAATCGTTATACAGCCAAATAACTCATTTGGGAGAATATTACATTGAAGAACAGTTTTAGAATGTTTTATTTATTTGAAAAATATCAATGATATTTTGATTGGTACTTCATTGAAGCTATAACTTGCTTTAACAATGTCAGTGTTTATTCTTCCAATACAGGAATGTGGAATAGCTATCAATTTCTTTGTATCATCTTCTATTTCTTTTAACAATGTCTTAAAGTTTTCTGTAAATAATTCCTTGCCTCTTTTGTTATGTTTACTCCCCAGTGTTTTATTTTTTTTGGTTGAGATTATAAATGGGATTGTTTTCTTAATTTTCCTTTCCTCTAATGCATTATTTTCATATAGAAATGTAACAAATTTGTGTCTATTGCTTTGCATCCTACCATTTTACTGTATTCATTTATTATTTCTAGTACTTTTTGTAGATTCTTTAGTATTATTTATGCATATAATCATATCATCTGCAAATAGTGATAGTTTTGACTCTTTTCCAATTTGTATTTTTTTCCTGTCTTTTTCTTGCTTAATTACTCTGAGACCTCCAAAACTATGCTGAACAATATTGATAAGGATGGATATCCACGCCTTATTCCTGTTGTTAAGGGAAAATCTTTGTTTTCACAATTGAGTAGGATGGTAGATATGAGTTTGTCATCTATGTCCTTTATTATGCTGAAGCATGCTTTATTCCCCATTTATCGATAATTTCTATTAAATGATTGTTGAATGCTGTCAAATTTTTTCTTAGCCTCTATTAACACAATCGTGTGATTTTTATTTTTATTTTTGTTCATATAGTGAATTACATTGATTGATTGTCATATGTGGAATCATCTTGCATCCCTGTAGCTAAGCCAGTTGGTCAGGATACATGATTTTCTCAGTGCACCACTGGATTTGAATAGCTAAAACTTTGATGAGAATTTCTCCCTCTATGTTCATAAAATATATTAGTCCTATATTTCCTTTATGTGTATCTGCTGTCCTTGACTGGTTTGGGGATCAGATTAATGTTGACTTGTAAAATATGTTTGGGATCATTCTCTCCTGAAATTATCCTTTTATAATTATCTATTTTCTAGTCTATATAGAAACCATCATATATTGAAATGTCATTGCATTTTTACACCATGTATGATCTAGTTACCAGTTCATGTTTCAAAATACGTTTTATATACAATTTTATCAATGCTCATTACTACACATTATTGGAAAAAAATTTATTCTAATTACATTCAATTATATGGTCCGCACCCTTTTTCAGTGCCTATTCACAATCTAATTTACATTTCTGTGTCCTCATAATAATGTAACTGGCTTGTTTCATTTTGCTTTCTACATTGCAACAATGCCACTCAATAAATATCATACCCTAATTAAGTCATAAATCACATTAGTAGTATCACTTGGCTAACTTCCTTACAGACATATAAAAGAAAATAATTTATTTTTTATCTTTCATTTGTAGCTATATTTTTAAATAATTGATTTATTTTTTTAATTTTACTGACCATATTATCAAATACATAGACACTAATCATTTCTACAATCTGTGAACAGTAAAATGTATTGATTTTCTTATTGTTCTTAACTGCACTTAACTGCCCTTCTCCCCATGTGAATTAAATGCTGTTTTCACTCTTCTTTAATTGCTGTGTGTTCAATTTCTGTACACGGCAGGAAGCCCCACTATTTATAGCTTTAACTTCTATTATATTTCCCATCATTTGATCTTTACTGATCCATTACAATACATTGTCCTTTTATGATTCATGTTGTCTTACATTTATTACTACCAAGCCACACGTTTTTCTTCATGACATTTTAAATATGCACTTAAGTGTGTATAAAACATTAAAGGATCTGCAGTGAACTATTGGTGAGACTAGCTACTTATGTTCATGTTATAATATATGAGCTACTACTTTCTCACCATGGATTATCAATGGGAGAATTGTCTTCAGAATTATTTTTGAGTGTGTGTGTGGCAGGGAGGAGGTAGGGAATCAGAGAAAGGAGACCAATAAAAGCCAGGAGGCAGAGAAAGGCACAGAAAAAGAATAAACAGAAACTGACAAGGAAAAAATATCTTTCATTAGATACTTTAAACAATTTATTTTTATTAGACATAACATTTACTAACTTTTAAAAACAAATATAATTTTTCATATTTATGTTCCCCTCAGTGTCTAGTACTGTACATCATTATGGAATTTTTTTCTTTAAATGCAGGTAAATTGTCATACAAATCTCTAGTAACTGTGATGAAGGAGTTGAAGCAAAATGTGTTTGCTGATAAATATAGCAATGCACAGATTTAATGACTTAATTGGACAAAATATGAAGAAAATACATACGATTCATCATGTATTCAAGTGGGAAAAACAAAAAGAGAGTCAAATAATTAAAACATCTTGAAAAGTCCAAATTAGTGATAATGCAATGGATTTCTACTTTCGAGGGAAGTATGAACAATTCTAAAAGATCAGTGACATATAAATGACTTTTTAGCTGCTTCTTAAAAAAACGTATATATTTATGAGTTCTGATCTATCAAGCTTAGGGTGCCTTATGAAGGTAAGATTGTATAATGTTATCAGTGCTTAGTAAATTCTGAACAAATATAATTAATGTTGTAATTAGAAACATTTATCATGTGTTCTAATTACTTTCTAGAATAGATTGAGAACAATGAAAAGATCTATGTGAAGTCCTTAACCAAAATGTATGATTTTAGGCAAGAGTCTAACTTTCTTGGAAACTCAGAGATTTCACCTATAAAATTGAAGTTAATAAAGTTTGTTTTGCAGATTTTGTAGAAAAACATATAACAAACTTTGGATGTGAAAGAAATGATACTAGTGTTAGTTATGATGTTCTCTTAACATTTTTAGACAGCTTTTGTAATTTTTATATTCTTTGTGAGGAATAAACATTTTTATCCCAAATAATATTAATCCAAACTGTCCGTTCCAATCACTCAGGGTATAGCTAAATGCATACTAAATCTCTTATTTGCTTTATATTCTAAATATTTATTTTCATTTTCAAAGGCATTTCTTTTTATGTATTGGGTAACTGGTATTTCCTTTAATGAAAACTATAGTTTATCCAAGTAGGCCATTTTGGATATACATGTTGACATCTTGGAATTCTTATATCTTTCTGTTTATTTTATGTCAAGTATATGAGACAATTGTTCTTCTCAGAAAATCCAAAACCTCACAACTATTCTTGCGGCATCCTCAATTCCAAAATTAAAAAAATATAATTAAAAAATTATAAAATATACTAAAACAGCCCTGACTAATCAATGCATCTTACTGTTTTAATGACAATTGTAAAAGAAAATGAGTATGATTTAAAGGAAGTAGAAAGAAATGAAAATGTAGTCTCTTCAAAATCAGAAAAAAAACCTAAGCTATAATTTTAATTTGAATCTAATTTAATTTGACAAATGCCTGGTCTGTTATTGTTACCACCAGCTCAACTTGAATAATTAATATACTTTATCTCCTAAAATATTTTTTTTTCATTATAAAAGGACAGGTTTATTAGGAAAAGGAGAAAGAAAAGGTGAGGCACCTGCATAGTCACAGGCAGTCAGGAGAGTTGCATCTTAGAAGAAATTTTTAAAAATAAAAACCCAGAAAAGCTCTTTCCTTTTTTCCTCTCCCCTCTCTTTTATCTATCTCTGGTATTTTCATTCTATTATTATTATTGTTGTTGTTGTTGTTGTTAAACACTACTATAATTGGATACACATATGCAATTCCTCCAATAGGTTGCATGTCCCTTGTATTCTCTGGCAAGAGTCAAGACTGTAGTTTGACCCTTGCCACCTTGACAATACCCAACAGATAATGTCTTACCTGTTGTCTGTACTGAACCACCGTGTGATAACTCAACTGTCATCCAAAGACACTGACTATTAGCATCTCATAAAATGAGTGATTTGCCCTGCACTTTTTACATTATTCATATGCTTGGGTTTTGAGTTTCCCTTTATATGTGACCTAAGTTTTTCAGGCTCTAGTTCAGTTTACAGATATTATAAACCTCAAGTTTAATTTTCTGATTTAGGGATACTTTGTAACAGTAACTCTTTTATGTTATATTACTAGAAGTATTTTAATAAAAGTACAATGGGTCGAATATAGCAAAAGGATGGCAACATAGGAAGTAGATGAATTAGTCAGAGAGACTTGTCATGAGGAAAGCAGAACAACTTTAATATACTCACAGATGTATAGAAAACCAACAGTGAATTGAAAAATGTAAATTTTTGCTCAAAAGGTGACCTGGGAGAAAGGCAATGAAGGTGAAGACTTTACTGGTTCAATAATAAATAGGTGTACATAAATAATTAGTTTGTGACAGTTTTAATGACAACCCAGCCATGGGAGAAGATGAATCTACATATTGAAAGAAAGCAGTTAAAATGTTGACTTGCGGAATGACAGAGGTAAAGAGGATACATTTAAGTTAAGACAGGCAGCTTGTCTAAATATGGCTAATATTAAATACAGGTGATTATAGCATTTGAAATTGAAATTAAAAATAATCTCTGATTCACTTATTTTAAAATTGCTAAGTCCCCTCAGCTGCATATTTCACCAGGTGCTGGTGCAGTTGGAACAACAAGCATATCCAATGATTTAAAAATAACATTCACGGGTGTCACCTGATGTCACTTCAGATAAGAAATGCTGTTCCCAATCAGAGTGAACACTCTCTGGTATTCATCCTAACACTTCCCAAACCTGTGTTACATATTTATGTCATGCAGTTTGAAATAATCTTCTGGATCTTGAACATATTAAATAGATTATGTTCTGAAAGTAGTAAACATAAGAAAGAAATGGAATGCTTTGGTTTTAGGAAACCTATGAATGTATAGAGCTACTTTTTCAGGATTGGGTTTAAACAAATTAAACATGATTTGATTTTGTTTCCTGAAGGTACTACAAACTGGGTCAAAATTTAGGGTAGTACTCATTACTTCTTATTCTTCAGAAAGATATTGATGACTTACATTTGCAGGCTCTTCAAGTGTTTATTCTCTTAAAATATTGGTTCAGATTTGGAGAAGGGAGCAAACATTTGTCAAGGCACTAAGGCAAACAATGTGCTAACGGCTTTGTGCGCATTTACCTTTCCCAATAAAAATCCTGTCAAGAAGATGTTTTATCTCTCTTATAGATAAAGTAACTGAAATCCTAAAAATTTAACTTAATTCCTCAAAATCACAAACATCAACAGTGACCCAGTTGGTGCCTAGAATACTCTAGAAATCACAAGTTTTACTCTTTATGTACATGGATGTCTCTGTAAGGGTGATTTCTCAAATTTATGCAAAAAGCAAAAATGATTTTTTTAATACACGTTACTTCCTCTGTTCCTAATAACCCTATTTGAAGGTCGTGTGAGAATAAAGCATCAAGAATCAAAAATTCACTTATTTCTGTTGTTCAAATCACAGATAAAATTTCTCAGCCATCTGTAAAAAAAAAAAAAGTCTTGCTTGCTATGCGATTCATATCACTTCTATTAATCTGAAAGTGAGCTAACTTGGATTGATTTGGAATAGTACCAACTCTATACTGTCTAAAATAGTTGAGCAAATCATGGACAAGTACTCTAATCTCACCAAGTAATTCTAGGTGAAAAATAAAATTTACAGACTTGTAGAAGATAAAACACAAAATGACAAAGAAGACAAATGAAAAAGAAATATACAGCAACACATCATAATTAACGTGATAATCCTAAACTTTTTTTTTTTAACTACCAAACCTGAAGTTCATGAAAATCTGTAAGAAAAACAGAAATTAGTGGTACATACTAAATGGAAAAGTTTCAGTACTACAATATTATTTTTAAAATTTTCAGAGAAATGGGAGACATTTGGATGATCATGTTAGTCTATTCAGATCATTGTGAAACCAGTTTAGTCTCCTGGCATTTGGACAATGCTTCTAATATAATTTTCTATAAAATATGATGAAGAATAGAGTATTTTCCTTTGTTGTTAATTAAAAATTTAAAAATGATGAATGAATTACATTAAATGAGAAAAAACATTTTCAGGTGACTTTTTAATTACTCAGCCTTAGTTTGACATTGGTGTGTTGTCCCTTAATTAGACTGTACTTTGGTTTAGTCATTTGCATTTAGCCTATTAATCTAGTCAGGTTTCCTAAAACTTAGGTTGTATTTCTTTATCTTGCACACAAGGGTTTCTCAGCGCTGTTGCCAGACTCCTTGCTGAGTCCTTCTATGTCAAGGTGACTACATTTTCCTGAAACTAAAAGTGTCCAAGTAAAAAATAAAATAAGATGACATGATAAAGTACAGTGAACTTGTGCTGCCTCCGCCTGAATAGAAAAGAGACACCTTTATTGGGGGGGGTGGAGGTATTACTCCTGAACAACAAATGTAGAGAAATATTGGATCTGTTTCAGTTTATATTCCATGAAAACTAGGGGAACTTCTATCATGGATCTTCTTGAAGCTGAGACAGTATCTTTTTTTTTTTCCCTAGATTTATTTAGATACTAGAACTTTTCAGGAAACTAGTGTATTACATAATTTACTTGTGAAGATGTTTCTTATAGAGAGGATAAAACTGGTCAGTAATACTAGTTTGGTTTTGATGTTACCTGATTTTTATTGGGTGGGTGCTGAGAGGAGAGAGATTATCTTGCATGTGTGAAAAGACATCTTGAAATAGAATTCTTCGAACTCTCATAAAATCATTAATTATGTATATTGACTAGTTTCTGTATTTTGCAGACTTTAGAAGAATTTAAGTAACTGCATCTGAAATTATAACTACCTTTCCATAATACTGTTTTAATAGAAAAATATACCCCAGATTATAAAGAATATATTTATTAATTATTTTGGAATCACTTTAAAATAGCCTATATTAACTTATTCAAAGGAGATATAAAACACACATGCATAATCTGAGAATTGCCTACATAGGAACTAACTTATAACGATGGTGATACTCTTCACTCTTAATTCGGATGTCATATATAAGATGCCCCAGCGGTCACATTCTTTGATATGATTAACCTTATTTCATAATCATTTCGTACTTCGTAATATCAGCTGATTGAAACCAAGGTGCTGATATTAGATCTGATGTAAATATATAATTGTTAATTAATGAGGTAATATTAGGTAAATATATTAGGTAGATACATATCAGGCAAATATATGTGTTCTGGTTTTTATCTCAATCAATGTTTTGATTAAACAAAAGTATATAAACAACTACAAATTTGTCCTTCCATGTTGGTGCTAAGCAAAATAATTCAAAAGGAAAAGTATAGATATCAGATGGCTTCACTTATATGTGGAATATACAAAAAAGCAGACAAAGGGTCAAAGACAAACCTTGCCCTTAGATACCAGTGATCCAAAACAGGAGGGGTAGGGGAAACAGTGGACAAGGGTGAAAACAGAGGTACCAAGAGCACTATGGTGATAGGGAATGGGTGCTTTGGTGATGGGAAACCTATGGTGACCACTCCCGAGGGGAGAAATCATATATTATACAAAAATTAACAACAGTGTAAAAAAAAGTATACATTTAAAAATTATAAAACAATTGCCCTTCTAAACATACTAATTGGTTTTATTTTATAAAAGTTGTGCTTATAATTATTTTTAGACTTTTCACCATTTCAATAATTGTGTAATACAGAGATAATTTTAATTTTAATAGGTTCTAAAATAAACCATCTTATAGAAGGGAGAAGAGCATAAAATATTGCTAGTAATTTTTTGATTAAAAACTTTATTATAATGATTTTTTCTTTTTTTCTCAAAATTTACATTGACATATTTATTTGTATTACCTGATCTCATTTCTCTGAAAGAAATAATCTAAATGACATTATGTTGTTCTTTATAATTATATACCATGTAATATTAAGAGTCTCTGAAACATTGAATGAAAAATTAAGGTATATTTATTTAAAACATTAGGTGATTTATCATGAAAGCATGCTTGGAACCTATCAAATAAAATAGCTAATATGAGAAATGTTCATTTTTCATACATATGTCTTTATTTTATACTTATTTTAGTGTTAACAAATGTTAGCATGAAAGTTTTATTAGCTAATTTTGGTGGGGTAAAGCCATAAAACAAAACATAACCAATTTCATTAAGGCAGGGGTAGAATTGCAATTAACATAGAAAAGTATCTGAAAATGTGTGCCATTTTAGAATCAAGTGCAACATAGTAAGTGACAAAGAAATATCAGCATTTCAGTATGCAAGAATGTCTTTAACCATACACACAAAAATCAAGCTAAGTAGTGATTATTAGAACTAAAAAAAAACAATTTTTAATAATATGCAATAAAAAGTGGAATTGTTTTAGAAATTATTAATACCAGAAACAAATAGTAATCCCCACCATGAAAATATTTTATATTTGATAACAACATATTAGCAATTGTTGAAAAAAATTAAAACAGGTGAATAATAGATATTTAAAATGGAATCACTTATGGTTGATTAATGTTATCATTTCTGTGTAAAATAGCACTTTTGAATTATAACAGCTTGTCTTATTTTTTTCAATTTCAGGAAAATAAGAAATAAGGTTTAAGTACCATGTAAGTGTAAATGGAAATTGAGAAGAAATTACTTATTTGTAATGATAATGGAATGCTATTTTATTCCGGAAGGCTATATTTTGATCAATAATACAAAGTTATACTTACTTAAATATTCATATAAATTTTAAGTGTTTTTCAAATGTATTTTCCTCTTTAAAGAACCCTGGTAAATATTTTACATTTGATATCCAGCAAGGTAGCCAGAAAATACTTAAAAAATATCATCAAAATAAAATGTTTTTTGCAATAGGTTGTTTCTTTGATCATTTGATGATAACATTTTATTTTATGTGTAACATAATAATTCATTTATTAATAGGTTATATAAAATACGGTGTATTCTATTCAAATATAATTGTAAAATTGGAAATGCTATGATAGCTTGATATGGATGAGAGGTCACTTGTAAGTGAATAGCCCAGGCTTAGTTAAATCTACCATTAGAACAATGTAAAAGTAATTTATAGAAGAAAAGAACATTATCCCCAACACCCATGTTAAATAATAGTTAAGGGGATGTCTAGAATGCATAAACAAGGGATGAAACTACAAGGTTACAACATTTTTGATGCAAGTTGCTCTCCTGTTTCTAGGGCTGCATCCCAGAACAGAGGGCAGCATTCTGGCATTTAAATGATGTCATCAATTTATAACCTCAGACTGCTCCAGGCAAACCTTCAGAGATAATTAAAGCAATGTATTACTATCACGATGAGGTATCTGAGGGCACAGAGAGGTGAAATGTGTAGAATAACTTGAATATTTTATACAAAATGTATGTTCACTTATGCAATGATGGTTATTGTCAGAATCATAAGTACTTTGAATTATTATTGATAACACAGGGGTGTAACACAGTTAACCTGACTTACTGTCTATACATCTTAGTCTACCTTGCCTCCAAGTTGAAAATTACAGAATTACGAGATTCAAAGAGACTAAAAGCAGTGATTAACTTGAATATTACAAAGATGATTATGTAAAATGTAAGATTATCTTATGTAAATATCAATAATTTATCCCAATAAGTAGTTGTGCTACATATCATGCAAATGGTGCATTCTCCTATTTGTTTAGAATTACTGATAAAAAAGATAATATTTTAGAAGTACTGTTTTCTAGTCAAAGTTTTGTTGTTGGTTTTTTATTTCATTTGTTTTTAGCACAATGTAATGCATTAGGAAATTCAGTTGATCCTTTATGCAATACCCTAGGAGACAGTATCCAAAAATACACTGACCTTGTCATACCTGAAATGTTCACTTCAAAACTGTTCAGTTCTAACAGAACTGCACTTGCTATGTCATACTGCTACCAATAGCAATTTAAGGTAACTGTCACTTTAAAAGTAACCATCAACTCTACCTAAATGTACATTATTTTTATATAAAAACCCTGGTATCTTCTTTCAATATATATTTTAAAGAGAGCTAATACAGTGAATAAGTCTTAAAAGCAACTACATTTCTCTATTACGCTACTGAGAGAGAAAATTGTAGTCATTAGTCAAAAAAGTGAATAAAATTGGTTATATGCTACATAGTGACCTTGATATTGATTTTGAAAAATATTCTTATAACCTGCATGATACCAAAACAACTACTGTTCACAACCTCACCTGTATAAAGAAACTATTTTCCATTTGAAAAATATTACACACTTGTCAGTTAAAAAAAAAAAGAGCATATTGGCCAAGAACATTTTAGCGGCTAGGATTATAAGAGGTAGAGACATGGTATTATTGTAATAGAGCTACATGTAATTTGAGACAAATGTTTTTTTTTTAAACTGATTTTAAGTTTCATGCAGTTTTGAGTAAGTAGGTTTGCAGATGATGTAGAACATTATCAGCTTTAAATATTAACAGTTATAATAGAGACAGATAAAATGAGAATTGTCTTATTTTTATTTAATTAGTCATACTTTTTTATGAATAGGTTTTTAATGTAGGGTCTTATTTCTCATATTCTAAAGTATAGTAGAAAACCATATAGATATTCCAAGAAAATAATAGTTATTTTTTTAGAGATATAACCTGTGAGCCTCAGGCAATCTCTAAGTCTTTTTTAGTTACTAAGATTTCAACTGAGAAAAATGCCAATTAGTTCCAATTTGGACAATGATATTCATGATGTGGTTTTTAATGTAATATACTATTTTTTGGAAATTTGGTGTCATGTTTCCTCAGGATATATACAAAGACCAATATACTCAGCATTCTATACCCCTTGTCCAAATGTAGTATAGTCTGTCAATGCCAACACATTTAAATGGAAGTGGAAAAATGATTTATTTTTATGATTGTCTGTGTAATGTCAAACATACAATTCACAATCTTGGGAGCCTCTTGCTGTTTGACTAGTTGAGCATTCAGGGTATCTTTTTCATCTGATGATAAGTTATTGGCTATAGTCAGAAAAATTATCATATTAAACTTAAATATCCTCAGGTAAAAGCATACCAGGAGTATTGTGTTCAGTCAGTAAACCTAAATTTTAAGTGATATGATGATAAACTGTGATGCACTCACAAGTTGATGATCAGGGTGATGAGAGGACTTGAATGAACCACAGGAAGACTGGTCAGGATTATGTAGAAGTTCAAATGTAAGAAGAGAAATGTTGATTAGGGCAAAATATCTTTTTAAAAATCATTGATTCCATTTGTCCTGTGGATAATATTCTAACCTCTGTCTATAAAGGCACAAAAAATAAGATCATTGGGTAAGGTTATTAGTAAATTCAATATGAGATAGAATTATCTCAAATTATAATTGCCTGAAATTAGAATGCTTTGTCATTATTAGATGTCATCAAAGAGCAGTGATGTAACCTACCTTGTAGATTGTAGAAGTCATGTCTGGAGTAAGGAATTGAATGAGGAATCTTCTATGAATTTGCAATTATCATGTTCCATGGACTTTATAAAATTTCTTTGTGATACACTGTTCCCAGATGTTTCAGTGTTCTCTCTCTCTCTCTCTCTCTCTCTCTCTCTCTCTCTCTCTCTCTGTCGCTCTCTCTCTCTCTCTCTCTCACATACACACACACACACACACACACACACAGATCTCTCACAATCACAATCTTCAATTCACTCTCATTGTAGTTTTTCTTTCTCTCACACAGAATCTTCCATGTATCTCATTTGTTTGCTATCATATATAGCCCTTTCTCTCCACTTTCCCAGTCTTTCACATTCCTTCTTTCTCTCACCTCCCATCTTCTCCTCCCTTCTTCTCCACTTTCCACCCTCCCCAAAGGGGAAAAAATGTTTCAATGGTCCAAACATTCAAAATAGCAATATATTAATTTAAAATGTATAAAATTGCCATTGTTGTAGGTCCAAATTGCTTGAATAGCAGCTGTTTCATGTAATTCATCTATATCCATCGTTTACTAAGACTATTCTTTGAAAAATGATAAAAATTAACAAGAAAAAAAAATGCAGTTGTTAATCTCTATCATCTTAGTATTTCACATTTTAGCACAATTTAGAGACCGAATTCAGGAGATGGCATGTGTTTCACAAATAGTTGACTTGGCAACAAAATGAAAAACTAAAGAAATTTCCAGTCTTCCAAACTACCTTCATTCAATTTAATTTCTCATAGGTGTTGGCCTAATAGAGAAACAAACAATAACTAAACCAAACAAACCACATAAAAATCAAGGGTGCTTTTAGTTGTGAAAACTCTATAAATAGAAAAGTACTATGAAATTTAGGTTGTACCATTTTGAGTACCAGTTTTTAGGTAGTATATAAACAGAGTGTGACAAAAATTTATAAAGCTAATAAGAGGATATTCTTATGTAAATAACCACGTATCTGGAGTATGACTTCAAAACAAAAGGGTAGACATGGGATAAAAAAGTATAGTAAGTGATAACTACTGTAAACTGGATTCAGAACATCTGTATGCAAACTCAGCTGTCACTAATTATTTTAGTGACTCTCAGAAAGGCATGAAATCACTCATGGCCTGAATTAGCTCATCTGTAACATGAGTGGGTTGGACTAATTGACCTCTAAATGGCTTTTGTAACCTAAAATTTTATTGCTGTTTGAAATTGTTCAGGAATTAAAATTATAGAATACTAGTAACTTCAGTGTATGAAGTAGAAAATGTAACAGGAATCAGCAGTTTCTCATACCAAAGTTAATATTGAAAGCATTATTAGATGCCAACATTTTGTTGAAGGATTTATTCCATTAGAGAAAATGTGCAAATAATACTGATTCTTGATCATTGTTTCTGTATTTTGACAATAAATTCATTTCACAGATTTGTGTGGCCAATCAATTCTTTGTTGGGTGTGTTACTATGCTAGTCATGAGACTATTGATTTCAGATGCCTGTAACAACTTACTGACCTATGATCCTGGATTCTGTGCTCTGAAGCCCACCACTGCAGTTTGTGCTGAAGTCACATTTCACATTGACTCTTCCCAGCCAATGAGTAAAAGTGGGAGAGATATTAAGGTATGTTCACATTGGTCAAACTAGGAAGTCATGTGACTCCTCTCATGATGGTTCTGGCTTCAAGAATACTGGGTCACCTTGGAAACAATTTCCTCTTCATTTCACTCAGGATAGCACCTGTATTGAAATATTGACAACCCCAAAGTATAATAGTTTTCATTTAACTGACTCAGATGTTTTCCCTCAGAAGTCGCTTGCATGTACAATCTTCTTCAAGCATATGCTTCTTAGAACATCTTGAATAATAGATCATTTACACTCTTTACATTTCATTCAATGTATTCATCTGTAAATTTCAGCATAATAATACCTAATTTGGTTAGTTTGAGAATTATACCATCTATGAAAATTTAGCACACTGCTTATACAATACCATTATTTATTATGCTCTAGCCAAATTGGACAACTCATTATTCACTGAGTTTTTTGGGCCACTAATCTTGTTCATATTATACCTGCAATCTAAATTGCCCTCTTCATCTATAAATACCTAATTCCTATATCAATTACTAGAAAAATCATTGAGGCCATCTCTTTCATAGAATGTTCAAATGGATTTTTTTTCCTGTTAAGACCACTCATATTCTTATATCATTTTGTCTTGATGACCATTACTTCCTCATTTTTCATATTTCCGTTCTGTACAGAAAATATTTTGCAGTTGTTGACTCTCTCTCTCACCCATGTTTACACCCTTATGTCTATGACTGTGATTTTGGCACCTACAGTATAAGTAAATGTTAGTTATATAATTAAAAATGTTTGTGTACTAGTAAGCAGAAGTAATATCAAGTAGAGATTGTCTATAGAAAATAATTGGTTTTCCATTAAACCATTTATATATGCTGAGCAGGTATTTGTAAAACATGTGTTGACTGCAATGGATACTTTGTGTAGAAAAATATTGTAATTGTGATTTAAGGTTTGTGTTGAATTGGATATTATATTTATCTATGCTAACTATGGGTATTTGCTCTATTACTATTGTGATTTACTAATCATTCATCCTATCTCTTTAGAAGCAATCTATTATTTTCTAGCATTAATATCTAATCTATAAACTAACCTATGCTTTTCAACTGATGAATAAAGACATTTGGGTCTCATGAAATAAAGACCTTTCCCATATTTAACCCAATGGTTAATAGTAGTATTGGGGAATTAACTCAGATTTTCAGTAGCAAAGATTAAGCAATAGAAATCCCCTGCTCCCCAGAAACTGGATGGCCTGATACATAAGTATATTAAAGAAACCTAGAAATGTTATTTTTCTCTTTCTAACACTGGATATATTTCTTATTATCTCAGCAAGGGACATATTTTAAAGAAATCTTAGGTGGAATTGTATGGTTTAGGCTTCAGAAACTCTGGTATGTTTTAAATACTCTAACTTCACAATGTTGATGAATATATATCGCTAGACTATTAAACAATTAAACATGAAGGAATAAAAATACAAAACATAGTCAAAGCCTGGCCTAAATGATGCTGTCTCAGATTATCTATGGTTCTTATTCCCTCCATTAGTGCAAGTAATCGAGTGTTTGAATTTGAAAGTGCAAGTTTATCTCATTGTTCCATTATAGGTAATAAAAGTGACCTATGCGAGGATATTAGATTAGTGATTTTACTTAGTATTCACCTTATGCTTAGAAGGTGTGAAATTGTTAACTCATTCAAATTAAGTCATTATCCAGTTATGTAACAAATAGCCTTGTGCTTAAAAAGCTTAACTAAGCAGGTGCAGAGAGAAAGGAGCAGCTCCATCAAATGCTTCAGGAGACCCTTTCTATTGCTTTTCTTTATTTTTACATCTCATTAACAACGGTATTAACTATCACATGCTGCTTACATAGGGACAATTGGGAGAAATTAAGCATTCTGCATAATCCTCTTAAAATATTTAAAGCACAAGAAAGTTATTTTTTTTTAATCAATCTATAGCGTTGTGTCCTTTTGAACCTTCTTTCATTGATAGGTGGGCACCTGAAGAACATTGGTGTATTAATTTGCTAGAGATACCATAACAAAGTACCACAAACTGGATAGCTTAACAACAGAAATTTATTTTCTCATACTTTAGGATGCTACAAATCCAAGATTAAAGTATTTTTTGAGGGTGCTTGGGCTTTAACACTTCAATATGTGAATTTTAATGGGACAGATTATAGCTCATAACAATTGAGAATATTTTTCCATCCATGCAGAACACGCGTGCACGTGTGTGTGTGTGTGTGTGTGTCTTTTTTTTAGTGGAAAAGATCTGTAGGGTGTATGAGGGAAAGCCTCTGTATAAGAATCAGCTGCTGCATCATCCCTAGATTTCCATACCTGTTTGCTTTTCTAAGTTAAAGAGAGCTCTTGCAGGATGTATTTATATATGGATGTGATTAAAAGAACCCAAGTAGGAAGAAAAGAAATGGGTAAATATAAGAAAAAGAAGGAAAATAAACTCAGAGATGGGGAAACATAGGTTAAAACCTTGAAGATATTATAAGCAATATTTCTCTTCCTGGATTCCATAAAAGAAAGTGAAAGGAAATTACTTTCAGGAGTTTTATTGAACAGTTATCAAAAAAATGAGGTAGAGATGGGTAGCTTTTATTTCTCTTTGAGCCTAGTTTTCTAAAAACTTGGGGGAAAACACATCATAATGTCTTTCTAAATGTGATAATGATTAAGGAGTTTTTAAACTGGAGTCTATCAGTATATCCGTTTCTAAATTCTAAACACTTTGTTTTCCTTATATGCTATTTTATTTCCACATTTTTGTTTTGTTTTGTTTTTGTTCCAGAAAGTTTGCTCATCCTCCTTTATTGGTCACTAATAGATTTCACTATGTACTATTTTTTAAACTCAGCAAAAGGAACAAAGGTAAAACATGATTTCAAGCAGCTTAGAGCCATTCCTAGAAAATACCAACACAGAACCCATGTAAAATACATACCTATTTAAAGAAGTTTCCTCTGAGCTTATATGTGTTTCTTATTTTTAAGATAGATAATCAGATCATTTCACATCCTCCTTTTTCATAGTCCTTACTTTAAAAAAAAATTAAAAATGTAAAACCACAGGTTGTAAAAAAAAATATTTGCAAAAGCTTATTTAATGGTGAATCTTTATCCTCTATATATAGGACCCCTAAACTTCAACAATAAGAAAGAAACTCAGTCAAAAAATAGGCAAAGATCTGACTAGAATTTTTGCCACAAAAGAGTAGACTTCTCACAATAAATATGGCGAATAAATATGTGTAAAGATGCTTAAAACACTATTTCATTAGGTAATTACAAACTGAATCAACAAGAAGCAACTATATATTCCAAGACTGCTAAAATTCAAAATAGTCACCATATCAAATATTAACCATAATGTGGAACAATAGAATTTTTTTTTTTTTATTACTGAAGTGAATGAAAAATGGTGTGGCTACTCTGGAGAACAGATTGGCCATTTCTTACAAAGTTAAACAAAATCTTACCATGTAACCCAGTGATTGCACTTCTGGGTATTTACTCTAGTTAGCTGAAAATTTATATCCACACACAGTGTATAGCAGCTTTATTCATAACTGCTAAAAATTGGAATTAACCATGGTGGTCTTCCTATGTAAATATCCTAATGTCAAAGAATATGCATGCACAATACTGAATATTGATCACTGATGGTGATTCCTACTATCAAAACTTATATGAAAAAGAACTTGCCTCAGATACAGCAGCAACTTCTATTTTGCACCCTTTAAAAGATGTTCAAAAGAAAGTAGTAAACTCTGTTTACATTGGGCATGGCAAAAATGATCTTCCTCCTATTCCCTTTCCTCTCCTCTCCTTATGGCCTCTCCTCTTCTCCTTAATCTAACAATCTGTGAATCTGTGACAAAGAGAGAGATGAAGGTCAAATCTCAAAAATGAAAAAATAGTTACATGCCACTTTGAAGTGAAATAACATATGAGGTCCTTCATGTAGATGGTTCTTTGAAATTTGTAGTATGGTAAATAATTTGTAATGACAGTGGATATTTTCTGACAACAGTCATTTGCTATGTTTTTTGATCAGATGTTGCCTGCCATTACAGAAATTTGAGTGACAATTTATCCCTGGAGACCTCTCTGCCTTGGAATTTTTGTTTGAGTAATGAAAAAACTTTTGTTGAGTAATAAAGCTTGTACCGTAACCCTAAATTTGAATTCCTTATGAATAATATTGGAATGGAATATCAAATAAACCACCCACATGATGTCCTCCAAAATTTGATCATGAATGTTTGTATTGCATTTGATGCAGGAATTATCACTATCAATTTCTTGAATAATAAATAGCAAAATACAGAATTGATTTGCTAGTAAAAGCAATACATTAGATTCTGTTTGCTCTTCTCTCTCTAGAGACATAGATATTTATGGACATTCATTTGTTAACCTATGCTTCGTAATAATCTCATTAATTTGTTCAAAAGTTGTTCTGAGACTTTCATTGTAACTTCAGTACTATTGTGTATCATTTTGGGGTGTTATCTCATCCAAGACAAAATTTACCTCTTACTGCAGTTTTATAGATATTTTCTTTCTCTTTTTGCTTTTTGGCTCTGTGACATTTTCTTAACTTATATTTTGTTTTGTATTTTTGTTTGATAATTAATTGTATAACAGCTCATAATGGAGTTTTCAAATTTGCGCCTGTAGATAACCATGCTGAAGGTGCTTATTCGTTTTCTATAGAATCAGCTAGATCATCACTATAGATGTTCTCCACTTATATAGCTCTCCAGTCATACCAGGTTCTGTTGCCACTCTTTTGTTTGGCATTTGAAACCTGAGGAACTTTAGGAGACCCTTGGTGTCCTGCTGCCTCAAAATCTTTTTTAGGATGGATGGTGTTGATGTTATTAAGGGGCACTGAGGTAGAGAAATAAAAAGTATGATTCAAGAGTTTCCCCAACCATTCATGTGTAACACTAGTTCCCTTCTCACCTTTCTATTTTTCCTCCTTACAAAAGATCAATTACCTCTCTCACTTCAGCTAATCCTACAGATACTAATATTATGTGCTGGGATTATTAATCAGCATTTCTATAACATCCATTAGATTTTAATTAGGAGAGAGATTAAGATTTCCACTTCAGGCATGTAACTAACTATATAAAGTTAGAACAAAATTATAATTGGGAAATGTCTTTTTAGAATACTATTTGAAGTTATAACAAATTAATTAAATTTTCTTGGTTAGAAAGGAGTGTTTTGGGGATCAAAATTATATTTCAAATATTTCACTTGCATATTTTTTCTAATATTTACTTTGAAAGAGCTTGTGGACATGTGAATTTAATGTCAAAGATGCAAATAGATCATATTACAATTTCAATGTCACTGTAAAGTCCTTGCTTGGAAATGACATTGTACTTTAAGTATTTTTAATAAAATTAATTCCTGTTCAGTTTATATAATCCGGGGACATGTGAAGGGGACCCTCATATATATAACAAGCTATGCTACTTATGTGGCTTCCCTACCAACCATCACTGAGTCTTTCTTTTCACATATGTTAGTGGATTTCAAAATATTGATGGATTCTGTGTTAAAAAAAAAATGTCATTGATGAGGTTGACATAAGTATAAATGGATATCTCAATTGTCAAAAGTCTTGGGCCTCCCTGGTGGCGCAGCAGTTGAGCGATGCACTGTGGACCTGTCGGCAGCTGTGATGCGAGTTCAACTCCCGGCTGGGGAGTTTCCCACATGGCGCAGCAGACCTCTCCTGCCTCGCCCACTGCTCCCCTCAGCAGTGTGTTTGATCTGCCTGTTCTGCTCCCTGCTCTGTCTCTGGTGAATCCTCTCACCTCCCCACGCCTCTGGCCTGTACCCCAGCTTATATGCATAAATAAATCTTTAAATAAAAGTAGCCAAGGAAAAGATAAACAGATGGGACTACATCAAACTAAACAGCTTCTGTACAGCAAAAGACACAATAATCAAAACAAACAGACACCCTACTAATTGGGAGAAAATCTTTATACACAACACAACTGATAAAGGACTGATAACTAAAATCTACAAGGAACTCACACAACTCAACAGAAACAAAGTCAACAATCCAGTCAAAAAATGGGCAGAAGAGCTAAAAAGACACTTCTCCAAGGAAGAAAAGCAAATGGCCAACAGCCATATGAAAAAATGTTCACATAACTTATAATCAGGGAAATGCAAATCAAAACCACAATGAGATACCGCCTCACACCCGTGAGAATGGCGCATATTAAAAAAACAGGCAACAACAAATGCTGGGAGGCTGTGGAGAAAAAGGAACTCTTTTACACTGCTGGTGGGAATGCAAACTGGTCCAACCACTTTGGAAAGCCTTAGGGCGTTTCCTCGAATTAATAAACGTGGAGCTACCATGCGACCCAGCAATACCACTTTGGGGACTCTACCCAAAGGACAAAAAAACACTAATCCAAAAGGATACATGTACCAGTATGTTTATTGCAGCACTATTTACAATAGTGAAGTTATGGAAACAACACAGATGCCCAAAAATAGATGACTGGATCAAGAAGATGTGGTACATATACACAATGGAATACTATTCAGCATTCAAAAAAGATAAACACATGCAATTTGCAGCAACGTGGATGGAATTAGAAGGGGTCATGCTCAGCGAAATAAGCCAAAAGGAAATACAAAAATATTGAATGGTCTCACTTATCACAGGAATATAGGGGAACCAAATACAAGAGTATCAACCAGCGAGTGAGGGGGGAGGACTGGGTCTCAGAACGGGGGAGAGGGGAGCACAGGAGACTGTGGTGATGGTTCACGGGTGAATTGGTGGTGGGAAACCTACGGGGAATATACAGTAATGTAAAAGACACAAACAATAAAAAAAAAAAGTTGTGGTCTCACCATTCCAGAAGTTCACACTCTGGTGTGAATTAAAGTATATAAATGGGGGAAAAGTAACTCTGTATAGCATTGAGTGCTAACTAAAGAAATGTATTGTGGTAATCATTTCACAATACACACATGTATCAAATCATTAAACTATATACCTAAGACAAAAAAAATAGCAAAAAAAAAAAAAGACTTGAGCAGAAAGAGTTAAAGTAACAAAAAAATAATAACCCTTTGTCTTTGGAAATGAATTTCTGACCCAACTAAGTATATGAAACTGTACACTAAATTTTGAGCATTTCCTGATAATTTATATATTAGATTCTTAGCTAGGCCCTTAAGCAATTTTTTGTTGAATTAATAGCTTTTTAAATTAAACATTATTTTCTTCATATTTATAATCATTTACTTCTTTTTATTAAAGAAATATGGAATTACATTATATTAATTTTAGGTATTCATCAGTAAGAATCAACATTAGTGTCATCACTAAAATATCAAATCGATCCTTCACTCTACCATTGTCCCTTCTTTCCTGATATAACCTCTCCTCCTTCCCCTTTTGCTTCTCATGAAGAGTAATAGGTCTTACAGTTCAAAGGTTTATTTTTGTTTTATTTAGTTCATTCATTTGTTTTCCCTATGTAACACATATGAGTGAAATTATATGGCTTTTATCTTTTTCCTGTTTGACATTTCACTGAGCATTTGGACCATCATGTTGTTCCAACTGGCAGGGTTGGTTTTTGTTTTTGTTTCCATATATATAGATGACTAATATCCCTCTATGTATATATAAAACGACTTGCTGTTTTGAAGATCAGATGACTGAGGTTTGGATCTATTATGTAATTGACATGAGGCCATATAAATACCAGAGTAAAAGCTTAATGCTCTGCTTCAGGTGAGCGAAAATCTAGAAAATCAAAACTCAACTACTAGACTGATAGACAATGAGGTGAATGAAGTTCTACTAGAGTTTTGGATAAAATCTTAATGTTAATTATAAATTATGATATCTAATAGGCTTGAATGGCATTGCATGTGTTTTAAATGTATTAAGGTGATAGACTACTTCAGTTTTGTAGTTTCTTAAAAAATAATTATGAGGGGCCCCTCTCGGAGTGCAAGGGGATAAGTCTCAGTGCTATGGAGCTCTCCACAGCCACTGCAGCAGAGTTTGATCCTCAGCCAGGTAACTAACCCACATGGCACAGCAGACCTCTCCTATCTCACCCAATGCTCCACTCAGGTCAATCTGCCTGTTCTGCTCCCCACTCAGTCTCTGGCGAGTCCTCTTACATACATCCCCGCCCCTGCACCTCTGGCCTGCACCCCAGCACTTGTATGCATAAAACAATAAATCTTTTAAAAATAATTATGAAGCATATTCTCAGTTTTATTGGTAAGCATATCGCAGTGTTTGTCTATGTTAACTCACAGTGATAACTTTTCTTTTTTTTTTTTAAGATTTATTTTTTATTTATACATACAAGCTGGGGTACAGGCCAGAGGCGGGGGGCAGCGAGAGGGTTCACCAGCGACGGAGCGGGTAGCAGAACAGGCAGATCAGAAATACACTGCTGAGGGGAGCAGCGGGCGAGGCAGGAGAGGTCTGCCACGCCATGTGTGATTCTCCCTGGCCGGGTGTCGAACTCGGAATGCTGCTGCCGACAGCTCCACAGCGCAGCGCTCAACCGCTGCGCCACCAGGGAGGCCCAGTGATAACTTTTCATTGTATATATATAATGAAAAATTGATCAGACTTGAGGAGTCTCTCAAAACTAGATACCTAAAAAATAACTTTGAGAGATGAAATTGATTTTAATAGAATAAAGAAGTAAACATCTCATAAGATTGTACACGTTCTAAATCAGAAAATTACATATCAACTTCCTTTTTCATCTTTCTTTTTGAAAAAGTTCAGTAATTCCAAAGATAGTTGTTTTCTATTATCAAGACACCACATTTCAGATTTTCATGATTTATTTTATGAAATGGAAGATATTTTAGAGGGGATAATTTTGGAGTGTCCTAAAAGTCTTACTTTTAATGATCAGTATAATTGCTTAGAAAATTCATAATGCTGTATAACTAATTGTCCTTGATCTTTTAAAAGTGATTTTGACTTATTGTATTTTTTATTTTTTTAAGGTTTTATTTATTTATTGCATACAAGCTGGGGTGTAGGCCAGAGGTGTGGGGTGGTGAGAGGATTCACCAGAGACAGAATGGGGAACAGAACAGGCATATCTACTGAAATACACTGCTGAGGGGAGCAGTGACAAGGCAGGAGAGGTCTGCTGTGCCATATGGGAAGCTTCCTGGCGGGGCATCAAACTCTTGCTGCAATGGCTCTGGATAGTGTCATAGTGCTGAGACTTAATCCCTTGTACCACCAGAGAGGCCCCTAATTGTATTTTTTAAGAACAAACTTTGAGTCTCAATACTAGTCCCACTATTTACTATTATTGTTGTTTAGTTTCTTAAAAATAGATAAAATAAAAATAGCATCTATTCATAGGGCTATTATGAAAATTATATACAAAGCATTTATGAAAATCCTTTCCTCACATCAAAAGTTGAATATATATATAGAACTTTTCTTTAAAAATATATATTTTTGGGGGGACTGAAAATAAAAATAAAAGATAACAATAATAAAATAAATTGTATTATATCTGTTTCTAGAGAAGTATAGAAAACCCTGTAATTAGAAAATCCACTTTATTATTTTTTAAAGATTTATTTATTCATAAAAGACCTGGGGTGTAGGCCAGTGGTGTGAGGTGGGGGTGAGAGGATTCACCAGAGACAGAGTGGAGAGCAGAACAGGCAGATCTACTGAAATACACTGCTGGGAGGGGCAGCAGGAGAGGTCTGCTGTGCCATATGGATTAGCTCCCTGCCCGGGGATTGAACTCAGCCAGTACAGTGAGCCTTTGTGGTAGCAGCACTGAAATTTAGCCTCTAAGCTACCAAGCCGCTCCAGAATTCACTTTAAGAACTTAGCAATTTGCCAAAATTTTACATCTTAGTGCATGATAGAATCTCATTTCGATGAATATATATATGGTAAACTAACAATTTCTGTAGGTTATTTTTTCACCTCCAATGTCAAATTTCAGTCTAAATCTCTCTCATCATTTCAATGTTTATTTATGGCAAGAAAAAATCATATAGAAATTATTCTGGAAAGAAAATTATGGTCTCAGACCACTGGAGGATAGCAACTTCTTGTGGTTCAGCTCCTAGAGGTTAGAGAAGTGAAGGAAGAGCTTCCCTTGGGATAATCTGTCTTTCCATTCAGCTCTTTGACTATAGGGAAGGGCCCAAAGGGAAAAGTCAACTACCAAGACTAATTGTTTAGATGACAGTGAACAAATGTTTTACTCCAGTTTTTGTTTTAATGATGTAATTTAATAAAATATCCAAGGAAATGCACTTGGAATATAAATATATTTTGTTCAGGTAGCTAAATTATTTCCTGCTGGTCTTTTTAATAAGGGAATAAAGACCATTCTAACATCTTAACAATGAAAATCTTTCAAATACAATTTTTTTGGAAGAATTGTGGCATAAATGTATACACATACATATATATCACAGTACAAGACATTAAGAAAAAAATATTTTATGTCATTTTGCTCCCAGAGTATAAGCATATGCATGAATTAAGTATTTTTAATACTAACCATTATTCTCTCTCCTCCTCTCTCATAGGTGAGTAACTGAAGGTTAAAATCTGAATTCCTGGATATGAAGTATTATATGCTTTTTTATTAGTGTCCAGTGGGTAAGTAAAGAAACAGATTTGACTTAAGCACAAAATTGAATAATGACTCATGCAGAGATAGAAATTTTGTGAGCTATGGAACTCTTTCTGTGGAAGTCATGATCAACTATTTAAGAACTATCAATAATTGAAGGAAGACACATGAGCATTGAGGAAGGAATTATTTTTTCTTGTTCTTCAACTTTATAATTGTGCCTTTCAGTACTAGTGAAAAAGTCAACTAGAATGATTTACATTTGAGTGCCAGCAACAAGTTTTGATACAATATTGTCCCTTGCATACATTTCAGATGGATATTATTTTAAAAATGTAAACAGATATACAATTTTGATCATTTTACCTATTAACAATGAAGAGTCTATAAAATTATACTACAATCTAGAAATAAAGGTGACTTTATAAAATTAAGGGAAACATTTAAAAATTGAATTTTAAATCTTGGAAATATGATGACTGTAACTTTTAAACCAACATAACGTTATATATAAACTAAATTGTATATATTTAACTCTAGCTTAATGTTTAAGAACAAGATATTTTAAGATATAATGAATGAGTCATTCCATTGATCAAATTCTATTAGAAAAATTTGAAATTATTAAAAAAAGTTTTATAGAATTATTTGTAAAATAACATTATTTTTGTTTTACAACTTTTTTTCACAAATATTGAGTTGATCTTAGATATTTAAACTATCTTGAATGAATGACTCTTCAAAAAACATTTCAAAAGATAAGATAACTTTTTTAATTAAGTCCAATTATATCAGAAAAGCTTTCTTTATTAAATATTAATTGTATTGATGGAGATCATTAGTGCACATTTATTTTATAAATTGGAAATCTACTTCAAAATATTAAAGTATCAATTCCCTTAAAATTTTACCATAGTGGTAATAAGTTATATCACTTAAAGATTATGTTTCTGAGACAGTATCTTTACAGTATAGATGAGATTGCTGACATAATCACGTGATGCTACTTATTAAGAATATTTTTATTTTCTTTTGCTTTTCTACCTCTTTTTAACATTTATAAAATGTGATATTGGTTTTGCTATGAAATTTAAGTAAAGTATAAAGATTAATATTTTAAATTTGGTTTTTTTTGAATATTTTGTTATACATGAAAGTGGATGGAAGGTAAACAGGGTCTTTTCTCAAGGTTCACATTTATAATATGACATGTTTTGTAATGGTAAATTACTTTGAACATGATAAAGGCTTGTTCTTCAAATGATCTACTTGTGATAGGACAGCATATTTATTTTAGTTTATGAAAATTGTTTGTAAAGGTCATAGAAATTATCATAGAAATTACTTTAACAAAATGTATATTTAGTGCTATCATATCTCAACTTCTGGCATAATAGTTTTTGTCCATAAAATATTTAATTAGGCCAATGTCAATAACATATTCAATCTCATTAGACTAGGTTAATGGCTGTTATTTGGAGGCAATTAATATGAGAAAATGAATGGTTTGGGGATATGTGCTAATAGGGAACCAGTCTTTGAGTTTGGGATAGCATTCTCTATGGGCAAAATTACCTACCAAGTTACTTCTTTTCAGACTAAGCTCTTTGAAAATGTTTATTTTCTCAATCCGTGAGGACACCTACTAAAAATATGAAAGTGTTTGTTTTAAGTGATATCTGTGTGAATTGTGGTTTTTTTTTTTTTGTTCTGAATTTTTTTTTTTATGTTTCACAGCATTTATTCATGAACACTGTGACTAAAGTATCAGAAATTGATGAGTAGCATGGATTTTGATTATTATAGACAGGTTAAGTAAGTATTAGAAGAAAACAATTTTATTATTTGAGAATGAGTTCCTGGGCATTGGTGTGTTTAATTATAAGTGGAGTAGTTTTAACTTATACTTGATTGACAGAAAATCAACAATAAAATTTTCTTAAGTGCTATAAACCTAAACTATGACTTCTGTATAATATCAAAAAAACTCCACAATTTAGAAAAAAATAGAATACTGAAAAGCAGATTTGTCTAGATTGTAGTCTAGACCATTCAGTTTGAGGAAATACATGATTTCAGAGACTATATGACTTTATGAAAGAAATAGTCTGGAGAAAGAATTACACTAGGTGTTACCAAATGCTGGTCTTGGTTTCCTTAAATCAGTAAAAGGAAATATTTTGAGGAGAATGAAAGCAGTTTAATTGTCAACAAAGAGGGCAGCAGACTTTGTCTGAAAAACAACCGTCCTGATCTTTGACAGAGGGCAGGGGTGTTTATCCAGAGTTACAAGGGAGTAGAAGGGAGAGTAGGCAAGGGCCAGCATGTTTATCCTTGCCACTAGAGTTGGTTCCATGTTGCTTTCGCCATCACCTGGTGGTAAGCAATTCAAAATGTTATCTTCCTTATGATGTTCTCTTCCCTCAGAATGTAAGAAAACAAAATTGTTAAGCCTAGAAGGTAAATGAGGTATCTGGTGGAACAGAAAGAGACACAAGTCCTTCATTCCTGTTCATAGACCCATGTTTTTAAAGATAACATGAAGTAGAAATGTAATAATAATTTAGAAGACTTTTCATTTAATACTTTAAATTAGTAAACAAAATGTATTTGACTTGCAGTATAGACTTTAGAATAAACTGACCAAATGAATATCTTTCTTGTCTAAGAATGAGTAATAATCATGGTTTAAATATTCAGTTGGTCAACAAAAACTAATTGATCAAATACTTAGGTTAATGTTACCTCTAGATAATATTCCTAAAATTATTAAATATATTTATGTTTTGTTAGTTCTACTACAGCATAATATCTATTTTTATAATTCTTATTTTCAAATTTGAAACAAACCAATTATGTTTCAGCTATATGGCTAAATTCATTGCAATTTTATATTTCTGGAGAATTTTATTCTGTGAGTTAAATATCAGAGGAATCTATTGTATGCATAGATAACTAGTAAACAATGTTCTTGAAAATACCATTTGTAGCAACAAGAAAGGAGCTGGAAGGAATTATGCTAAGCAAAATAAGTCAGGAGGAGAAAGATAACTATCAGATGGTGATCTTACATCTGTGATATAGAGAAATCAAACAAAGGATCATACAAAGACAAACCTTGAAAAGTGACCATAGATCTGAGGCATCCAGGACAGGGACAAGGGTAGAGTGCATATGGGGAGAGCACAAAGAACTATGGTGATGGACTGTTGGTGCTTTAGGTGGTGGGAGAACTGTTGTGATAACACCTAAAGGGAGAAAAAATACACTGTTCAAATTTTAACAATGTAAGAAAAATCACTTCATTAAAAAAAAATCAAATTCCAATCTCCCTCTCTAAATCTTTCTTTTTCAAGTGTTGTGAAGCACACTAAATAACAGGGCCACCTGATAATGACAGGAAAGCTGTATGCCTAGCGTAATATGCCTTAGCCGAACATCTTATTTTTTATAAATAAGGAAATCTTAAGTTCAATTTGAATATTTCTTCTGTAAAATTTGGGGATTAGAAGAGTATTTACATATAGTTTTTTTTCTTTCTGTGTTCCCATAAAGGTGACTTTAGAGGTATAAAATTTTTCTACATAGACACTTTTATTACCTAGATAAAATACATTTTGGCAAATCAAATTAAGGCATTTAAGTTTCCTCCTTTGATCTTTAAGTTTACTGTGTGTCTTTTTGTGGTTACTGTTGCTCTATATTCTTGATTTCTGTTTTAAATACAGGGGAAGCTTATGTTTTGGAAAGGAGTGAAAGGGAGTGAAAGGAGAATTTGTTCTATAATCCCCACCTTTTAAATCACCTTGATTATATTCTGAAAATGTAAACTTTATTGTTTGAGAAAACATGCTGAAATTCACTTATCAGCTTTTCCAAATTATATATTCCTTTATTGTTTTGACTCTACTAACCATATATTAAGAAAAATTTATGATCAAATCTTGAAATATTCAATAAATTTTGAAAAGAGTAAAAGTCACTAGAAATAAGTTGATAGTGGCTTTTTAATCCTCTGAAGATTTAATTTATTCTTTACCGCAGGAAATGTTGGGGTTTTAACACTATCTTGCCTTTACAGGTACTGTTTTAATTTAAAACAAAAACAAGGTTAGAGTCTAAGTGAGATGGTACAAAATCTCACTAATGGCAATTCAAATATATGCTGGTCCTTTATAAAAAAGCAAATAAACTTTCTATTAGTTGATGCTCAATATTATTCCAGCCCTCACAGGCTATATCATTTTTTTATGTTTTAGTGCTGAAATTCAGTATATCTAGCTATTCAAAAGGCCTGAAAATACTGCATGTCAGTGATCTTCTTTTACTCAGAAGAGTCATTATCTGTACTCAAAAATTATTATATATTGTAAAAAATGAAAAAAATCCTCATATATGTAGTATTGAGATATCAATAAAATAGGATTAAAACTCCATTAGTTTTGAGGAATTCATAGCAAAAGAATTGTACCCACTGAGAAAAAAGAATAGTCCTGAACTATCACAAATTCACAAATAAACATGTTTAGAGAAAGACATTTTGAGTTAAAAAAAAGGAAATTGATTACACAGAAAGATTTTATTTTAATATAACTTCTATATTCTGTATTTCAATAGCATTGCATATATTTGATTTTAAAGTTATTACAAATTTTTCTAAATTAGCTGTATAAGTTTTGTAGATTTTTGCATATTGTTCAATGAAAAATATTGGAAAATATATAAATATATCTATATCCATATATAGCTATAGATATTAGTCTTCTGTGTTGGGTTCTTGTAAAATTTCTAAGTTCACATCAGAATAGTAAGGTAACATATTTAAGTTATACTACTATCACTTAGGCATGTGCCCCAACTGATTAGAAAGTCAATTCTAGGGTCTCCCTGGGGCACAGTGGTTAAGCGCTGCGCTGTGGAACTGCCGGCAGTGGCAATGCGAGTTTGTCGCCCAGTCAGGGAGATTCCCACATGGCGTGGCAGACCTCTCCTGCCTTTCCCGCTGCTCCCCTCAGCAGTGTATTTCCATTGATCTGCCTGTTCTGCTCCCCACTCTGTCTCTGGTGAACCCTCTTGCCGCCCCAAGCCTCTGGCCTGTACCTCAGTTTGTATGCATAAAAAAATCTTTAAAAAAAAAGTCAATTCTAAAGAACTATCACTCATATATTAATATTATCGTGTGATGCTTCTTTATTATTTAAGTTACTAATTGTCTAAAAGTAGTATACTTTCTATTTATAAAGTGCTTTATGCTGTTCAAATTGATTTTGTATGTATTATCTCACTTGACCCTAAAAGAGGGAGCTTGTTCATTAAATTAGCCAGATGGAGAGAGGAACCAGTGTTCAGCCATAACAAATGTCCCCTCAAACCAAGGTGAATAAATAAATGGTAGGAACCTATCTGTTATAAAGGGAAAAATCAACCTTTCCAGTTATAATTGATTTCAAATTTCTAAGAATAGGCCCACTATCTTCTTGATTTACTTTTCATAATCCTTTCCTCCTAGCTTAGTTCCTCTCAGAAGAAAATTCAGATTACAATTTATTCTAGTGGATTAGATCCAATCTTCTTATTCATTACTATTGTTATTCAAATATTTAATAAGCAACAATTTATATAAAAAGCATTATGAAATTGATTACTTAAATCCCAAATATATTGTGAATTCCTTTCTCCAACATCTTAAAAAAAAAAGGAGTGTAGTAATTGAATATCGTTAAAGGTCATAAACTAAACTTATTTTCTATACTGAAGAATAGTAATCTGAGTATCATATGCTAAGAAAAAACTGTTCTACACTAAATATTGCTTTTATTGTAAATATCTATAAAAGTCATTTTGTCTTTAAAAGGATGGATACATAGTTAATCATGCTGACTATTTTTTTTTAGTTTTTTTTTTTTTTTTTTCCTAATAGCAAATAGAGTGGCAAAAATCTCAGCAACATACTTGATGGAAGGATAATGTCTCTCTTGGGCTCTTTTGAATAAAGAGAAGTAAAACCTCAGCCCCAAACCTTGCACATCAAAGTTTTTAAAATAAGCATCTGTTGAACTTCTGGCTCAACTTTTTAAACCAAATATGCAAATATGTAGGTCTATTCATCTTTGACAGCTTCAGATTAAGTAATTCTATGTGAAATAGAATTAATTCTTTTTAGCTGACCTTGCAAAACAAGAAAAAAAGATGTCAAAACATGTTCTGCAATAATACTTTTGGTTATGTTTATAACAATTTATTTTCTCTTTCGCCCTGATTTCTCACTTTCTACGATATAATTTAAAGCAATAATGTACGTATATATCTTTAGATATAATTTATTGCCTTCTACTGAATGCTGTCATTCCTAGATTACTCCTTTTAGAGGACTGCAGGGTGATCAGAGGTTTCTGAGGTCATTGACTCTATAATATCTACTTGTTGAATAAGTGTCTACTCTCCTACTCACTACCATCCTATTATCAAACATGTATTTATTAGATTTGGAAAACTACATAATAAACGTAAAAAAGCTGATACTTCTTTACAAAGTCAGGACACAAATATTGGAGGAAGAAAGGGAGAGTTACGGAACTGCCCAAGAAAGCCACTGTAGACAAAAATGAGCGACTTTGATTTCTGCCCTCTTCTTTGAAAAGAGTTAAGGAGATTAGGTCTATATTCCCTTAAAGATGTATATATGTAATATCTTTTTCAAAATCTTCATCTAGCCTTCAAAGTCCCTCCCCTGACTTATTGTTGTCAAAATGACATATTTTGGCATAAAATAATTTTGATTCCTTCAATATAAGGAATACTTTGATTTTTTTCACATAAAAAGTATAAGTTAAATTCTTATTATTTCATCTGTTTAGCAAATGGCAAAAACAATAACATGAAAACAGTGTTACTGTTCAGTCATAAATATTTTCATATGATTAGTCACAAACAGGAATGTTACCAGGAAAGCAAGAGAATTCTTTACATAACTAGGGAAGTCCAAGCAACCATAAGGTAGTTGCCATTTGAATCATCACAGAAAAAACACAATCCCAGAGTGCCTTTCCTAAGTATAGATCAGTGCTGTATAGTTCAAGACCATGCAATAAAACCATGGAGCAGCTGTAGAATGAAGTACCAGCTAAATGACAATTCAGCCTAAGGCTTTCCTTTTCATCGTTCAACTCTGCACACAATTGTGCCTCTCTAGGGGCTTTTCCTTATAATTGACCTTGATCAACATTTAGGGTAAATGACTGCTATTTCAGTCCCTTCTTTTACTTGTGCATTTCTCTCTAAGATTTGATGTTATATATAACACTTGCATGAAAAAAATGACTATAATATATTATCTATAATGTATGAAGAAAAATGATGTGAAAGCAGTGTACTGGATGCTTTAACTGCATTACATTTAGCTTCTCAACAGTCACACAAGAGAAACGTTAATAACGTGTTTTGAAAGAATGGTGACTTAAAGTAGCTAATTAACAACTAAAAGCCATCAAGCTAGTAAGCGGTTATAAGGGAATTAAAAAACAGATTTATCTCATTCCACTTAACTTTGTACTATACAATATGGAATCTTAAAAAACATCTTAATTTAAATAGGTTTGGCACTGAGGTATGTTGAATATAATCAGTAATATCTAATTATGCTTAAATTAGGGGTCATTTAATTTTACTTGGAAGACAAAATCTCTGAATGAGTTGAAGAATGTAAATGTATTTGACATTGAGAACTTATTTAATGTCATAAATCAAAATTTATGATGACCAGATTTCTTGAAAACATAGTTAAAAAGTGGTTATGGTGATTCAGCAAACTGGCTATCTGATAATTTAGTTAGAACATATCATGAAGGAATTGTATGAGCTCAGTCATTATCTATCAGTGTGTAAGAGACTCAGGAAAATATAAATTCTCACTAAGTCACTTCAAACTGATTTAGAGTTCTGAAATTTGTTTACTATTTAAATTTTGTATAAGTGATTTTTGACATGGAAGAAAAAAATTTACTGCTAAGCAATTTGGATTTGTATTGATACTATGCTTATACCAATATTGATGTGTTACAAAATCAATTTAATATATATTTTAATTTCATGATATAACGATGCTTAAAAATATCAGGCTTTTTATTAGCTGACTTGAAAAATTCAGTTTAAATAGTTAATATGTAACAATTAATAGTGAGAAGTCCCTTCTTTCAATAGATATTGCACACGACTCTGTACATGGTAGAATATCATACCTAAAAACATGATTATGGGCCTCCCTGGTGGTACAGCAGGTTAAGTCTCAGCACTGTAAAGCTATCTGCAATCACTGCAGCACAAGTTCAATCCCCAGCCAAGGAGCTTCCCACATGGCACAGCTGACCTCTCCTGCCTCACCCACTGCTCCCCTCAGCAGTGTAGTTCAGTAGATCTGCCTGTTCTGCTCCCCATTCTGTCTCTGGTGAATCCTCTCACCACCACATACCCCTGGCTTACACCCCAGTTCTTGTGTGCATAAATAAATAAATCTTAAAAAAATAAAAACACAATTAACTTAATTCATATTCTGAAAAGGGCATAGAGAAGAGATGAAAAATACATCAAAATATATTAAATTCAGAGTAATTCACACACCAAAAATTGACAATATAACAAATATAATGTAATGTTAGCTTCTCATGTATGTTACTGAAGCAAAGCAAAATTTTTAAGATCAGTGAGTGATGTATTTAATTTCCCAAAGTATGAAAGAAGATATATGATTAACTTCATATTTATATTTACGGTACCATAACTGTAGTTTGAACCATAATAAGAAAAAAATTGGGCTACAATTTAAAGAGACTTACAGGATTATTAGTTTGTTTTTTTCATTGAACAAATACTAAGAACTGTAAAATAATTACAAAGGATTTGTATTTTCCAAGCAACACTTAAAGATGCAAATTTTAGTTTTGTGCAGGGTTTAAAACTATTATTCTGTAAATTACTTTGCATTTGGTCAGTAGTTCCATCCTTTAATACAATTTTTTAATTATTTAGAAATTGACTATACATTTTAAGTGGTGTGAATTATGTTTGCTTTTGTTTTTCATTCTTTTGACAAAGTCAGTTTTCTGGAATGTTTGCTGATGTTAATTTAGCCACTTTGTTTTCTTCTTTTATCATGATGGGTAATTTAAAATGACTAGAAATGGCTCCCTTATTAATTCAGCAAATACTTTCATACATGTATTGTAAGTATCCGGTAGATACAACAAGTATAGAAGTTCAGTGTCTTATATGAAAAAGGTATGTTTATTGAATATGCATATACAAGTTAGCATTGATTTTATTCACTAGAATTATTAGATTTAACCCAAATACATAACTTTCTAGCATAAAAATTTATTCTTCACTTCAAAAATTTGAAAATATTTTCTCTACCAAATTTCATAACTATGACTTGCTCATTTATTATTTTGTTTCCCCAGCAAAAATACAGAAATATCATTAAATAATATTTAAGACATTTTGATATTAAATAGAACTTTATGTTTAGGTGAAATGAAATTAATTTTCTTGCATTACACACATCATAATGGGATTTTGAATTAACTTCATTTATCCCTATGAACTCCCACACCATTCACATTCATATTTATACATTTAGCAAATATTTATCCATCCATGAATATTTATTAATTACCTCCTATGAGCATATTACTATGTTAGCCCATAGATTTATATATTCACTATCTTCATGTAAGAATAAAATAAGTCAATAAATTTAATCAGAATTATGTCAAAGATATAATAGAAGAAATTTTCAAGTAAAATTACATATAGTCTATAATTTGATGGTAAATAAACTATTTTATGTAAATATGGTCCGTTGGCCTAAGTGTAAACATTTGATAACAGTTTTTGAAGTCTTTAGTAAATTAACTTAAACTGGATGAATAAAGAGTAAAAATTAACCTGATATTGCAGCAGGAGATATAATAGCATTAATAATATCTGAAAAAACTCAATTTGTAGCACAATTATTCGGATGAAAAATATTTTTATGCTTATTTAATCTTTGCTACCACATAGTATAACTGAACATGTCTTGCCATATAATATTTTAAGGCAAAACAAGCTGCCATTGCTAATCATTTCTTATATTATTGTAATTTAATATTTTCATTAGTAGTTGATTTAATTTTATTAGATCAAATATTCTGCTCCCAAGCACAGTTATTACTGAGGTTTATATTTAGAATTTTTAGCAATTTTTCGAATTTAGCTAATTCTAGTTGGCTGTAATCTGAATTAAGATAAAGTGGGTTAATAATAGTATAAGAAACTTATTGACTAGCCTTTCCAGAATTTTCATAGTTTTTCTTTTATTTTTTTCAAAATAAAAAGAAGCAATTTTCACCGTTTTCAAACAACTGGGAAAAACACACAGGGCATTTGGCAGCTTTACTATCTAGATAAGTCATGGCTGAATCAATTCTTATTTTCCATATTAATTTACCCACTATTGTCTTAAATTTATATTATTTTACCTCACCAGAATATCTTCACTTTGTCCATTGGAGAAAAAAGTTATATATCCCATTAGAAAAAAGTTGTATAACCAAAATATATATTGCAGGTTTACTTTCTCATAGTATAAAATGTAGGAAGACCACATCATAATTTTTTAAAAGTCTATACAATTTAAATTTACATTTGGTGTGTTTTTTAGTCTCCTTTGTTCAGTTCCTCTAGAAGTGTACAAAGAGATAATTGAAAAATTTTAATGGATTAGGCATTTATCATTAATTTATTCAGAGTTATTAACTCTAATTCTCATTCAGGATACTTACCAATAGAACAGGAAAGTTAACTTGAAAAAAAAATTAGATCCTCTCTGAAGCATTCTCATTAAATTTCTAATGAATCCTATAATGACCCTATTGACAATCACATAAAACAGTTTAAATCAAATAAATTTATTGCATCTGACACCACCAAATAATTCTGTAGTAATGAAAAAGGAATGGATATGTGAGAATGAGCTTGATGTGATTTTATTCAAATATTGGATGCCAAGAATTCTGTAGTTTCTTGGATCATGTTTAATTTCTGAATGCAGATTTAAAAAATAATAACAAATGTTACTAAACACTTGATGATAACTAATACATTTATGTCTTTAATCAGAATACTTAAAACTTTCATGTTGCTGCTTATCAAATATTAGTCTTTGCTTTTTATTTTGACCATGAAATAATCAGGCTGCAATATAATCAGAAGGATATTAGTAATTATGAGCTTGTTCCACTGCGAAGGGTCAGTCTCCAGGTGTGTATCAAAAAGTTCAGGGTGTAGGGGAGTTTTAAAGGACCAGGCAGGAATTGGTCTGAACTTATGTCAATTGTGAAAATTATTGGATTTGTTCTTAAATCCATTTGTTTGTCGATATTGGTGGGAAAATGTCTCCAATGTTGGTTGATCTGTTGTCACAATTAGCAGACCATCTCTGGGGTTATTGTTGACTACAAAAACAATTCAGTGGAGACTGAATTGCTGAATCAGGTGTTTTCATTTTTACCCAGAAGTTTCAACATGTCAGTTACAGTTGAAATGTACTGTTTGACTTAAGAAAAGTTCTATAATGTATATCACTATAGTCAACAGCATATGCACTGAGGTAGGTACTATTATTGCCATATGTTAATTAGGGAAATAAATACAAAGAGTTAAACAGTATTCTATCTCAAAGAATTTGACTCCAGAACCTGTCATCTCCATGTCTGTCAGTGATGTCAATTTCAACCCATTTGTGAAGAAAGCATCCACTCACAGCATCATCTTCTCTAGTGTCTGTGCCTTCTTGCTGACTGCTGTTAGTTCTGAAAATCAGGCTGCTAAAAAGGGAAAACATGTCATGTAATTTAATGACTTCATCACTGTGTAAAAGTGCTATCACATTTAGGAGATAAGACTGTGCAACTTCTTTAGATATCATGAAAGCCCATATGTTAGATAGTTTTTATACAAGCAGTGGCAAAATTTGACCTCCATGGCAGTTACAGTAAGGCTTTATGGCCAAAAACAAAACAAAATGAAGAAAAAATAAAACAAATATTTTCTAAATAATGTCAGTCTATACGTAAAGTTTTGTCCTGTAACATTAAAACTAGTTTGTCCTTAGGTATTAGTTGCAGAAAATTAAGTTTCCACTTAGGACGCGGATATACAACTACACTATGCCCTATCAATATATATACAATAGATGCATGATTGCAGAGGAAATAAATGCAAATATGTGCATACATATTGCTTTCTTTAAAATCAAAGTTATTGTGTGATTATGATAAGGCTTTAGGAACTCATGTTAAATTTTGTACTCACTAAACCTTATGTTCCTTGTAAAATTGTGTAGTTTAGTTTTTTGATGACCACCCTATACTATCCCCCCCCCTTTTATTATTGACTCTCTTGGATACCTTTAAAAGTTAATTTTTCACCATTCCCTGTTCCCTGCAAGGCAGCATCAAAGATCTATTTGTAGTCCCCTCAATTTTCCTTTATCTTTTACTGCCCCCTGCCTTTGTACAGGATGCCTTCTGCCTATAATGTCTTTTCTGTTTGATGAACTGATGAAATTCTAGAACTTTTAAGATCCTCTATAAATCTTCTTCTCATGTCCTCAAAGTTGGTGTCGTCCCTTTCTTTGTTGCCTAGCATCTGTACTTCTCCAACTGTACTTCTCACGCTTACTGTGTGACCTACAGTTTCCTTAGAAGTAAATTGGGAATAAGGATGCTGTGTAACTCAGTCCTGTCAAGAAATAGATTGCATAATTGGAAGAATTAACTTGTTTTTGAGAAGAATTTAGTAAAGTGTTCATTCATAAATGTGGAAAGAATGTAATGAGACTAAAGAGAACAAACCAGTACAAAGTTAGTGATAATAGGAGCATCTTGTGCCTGAAAAGGCTAGTGGAGGAACAATTTGTGAAATGGAATACAAAGAAAAAGGCAGTTGTATGGAGAGGACTGTGTAGTAGGAGCTCTGGTTTTGATGGAGGAATGTGGCCAACTGAAGCAATAAATTCCCCCTTTAACTCCAGTCAGTGGTTTCCGCTGTTGAGTCTCACCAAGAAGTCAGTTCAACCTCTAGGACTCAAAATTGTTTGAGAAGGATGAAGGCACTTTTCGTAGCTTACTGAATTCTTAAAATGTAAATTGAATTCATATTAAAACTGACATTACAGCTATCATTTTGATTTGTGTATACTTTTAACTTATAATAAATACTTCATTCATATTTTTTAAAGATTTATTTATTTATGCATACAAGCTGGGGTACAAGCCAAAGGCGGGAGGCGGCGAGCGGGTTCACCAGAGACAGAGTGGGGAGCAGACCAGGCAAATCTACTGAAATACACTGCTGAGGGGAGCAGCGGGTGAGACAGGAGAGGTCTGCTACACCATGTGGGAATCTCCCTGGCCAGGTGTCAAACTTGTGTCACTGCTGCCGACAGCTCCATAGCACAGCACTTAATTGCTGCACCACCAGGGAGGCCCACCTCACTCGTATTTTAAGCATTCACTGGAGATGTTAAATAGTACCAATATGTATCCAATGACTTAAAAGAAAATCTTGAGAATCACCTTGATTGCTTATATTCTTTCAGTCTCCATATACAATTCTTTTAGCTTGGCATTTAAAGTAGATCTGATATCAGACTGTCAGGGTCTAAATTTTGAAAGGTTGTCATTAGCTTAATGATACCTTTGATAAAATCAGAATAAGCTTCCTTTTTTAGGTAAGAGATCCACCATGATTTGGATACTGGTGCATGAACTGGATTTCAGCACAACTGAAACCATGGACAGTTTTCTTGGTAGAATTCATAGTCATGCACAAAGGTCCAGAAATCATCATTCTACCACTTCATAGGTAGGCAACTTACCTTAACCCCTCTACAATTCTATTTTCTTTCTTTCTTCTTCTTTTTTTTCATTGTAAAATAAAATTGATAGTATTTATTTTACTGGATCCCTGTTAGAAGTAAATGAGGGATTATAGATAAAAATCTTAGAAAAGTTTTGGTGTAGGGCCTCCCTGGTGGCGCAGCAGTTGAGCATTGCGCTGTGGAGCTGTCTTCAGTGCACGATGCGAGTTCAACGCCCAGCCGGGGAGAGTCCCACATGGTGTGGCAGACCTCTCCTGCCTCACCTGCTGCTCCCCTCAGCAGTGCATTTCTGATCTGCCTGTTCTCTCCCCACTCTGTCTCTGGTGAACCCTCTCGCTGCCCCACGCCTCTGGCCTGTACCCCAGCTTGTATGTATAAATAAATAAAATCTTTAAAAAAATTAAAAAAAAAGAAAAGTTTTGGTGTATATTAAACACTGAAGACATCATTTCACATTCAGAATATATCTCAATCTTCTGCCATATCTCTACTGCTAATACACAGTATAGTCTTTATTTACTCTAAAAATAAGTCCTTCTGTAGTATCTTCTTTGGCTTTTTTCCCTAATTCTAATCCTAATTCCTCACGCAGAAAAATACCATTTATGATGTTTCTATTTCAACACACGTTTAATAATGTTAACTGATTATTATTGTATGTACATTTCTAGAAAATATGCTCTTGATATAATAGGTATTATGAAAGCATCAGCCATTAAAAAATCTGAATTACACTGAGAATAAATACACATCACAATGAAATCTAGGCATAGAGCACATGTTTCTAGCTTATTCCTTTTCCACTTGATACTCCTATTCCATTGCTCATTCAGTATCTCTCACTCCTTCTCTGGGTTCTCACTGTGCAGCCCTCCTCCCCTGCAACTCCCAGTTAGCACTTCTAGCACTCTCTGTGGACTCCTACTTCACAGTTCCTCGCATGGCACTTTTATTTATTTATTTATTTATTTTGGTCAGGATAACTCTTCCATTTTTATACTATTGTTCTGTCATTCATAGTAGCATCTCCCAACAAGGATGTGTCATTTTCATCAGCCTGAAAGATAAAATAAAACCTCCAGATCAGCAGTACCTGTAGGATTGAAAGTCTGCATTTATGAGCTATATAAAGCTTTTATGAGGTCTATAAATCTGCTGGAGGAAATGCACCTGTGGAAACTAAGCAAGGGCTCCTGTTCAGAAAGCTGTAACTCTGAGACCAATAGCCTAAGTTAAAGCAATAGAAAATGAATTTTTAGAATTGACTTTCCATAAAATACCCCCCCAAGTAAATTGTTGAACTCCAGCAATTATTCAATTATTGTTATCTTCACTCTTTCAGAAATCTAATGATTTCCACGTCCTTTTTATGTTCAGTCTAATTTTGATTAACATCAAGGTTTGAAGATTATAAAGGCTCTTTACAAATATATTAAAAGCTTAACTGTGTGTTTAGCTCATACATCTGTGTTGTAACTCTTTTGGTTACTCTCTTGCTTTTCTGATATTGAACTGAGATAAGCAATATTTCACCACATTTTAAAAACATTTATTTTCTATGGTTTTGACTTTGATTTTTCTTCTGTCACTTAACTGCTTGTAAAAATAGACATATTTGTATTAGAATTTATTTTAAAAACACTCTTCTGTAAATATATTTCATTTTATCTGCATTTACAGAAGATTCACCATGTCAGGCAACATTTTGACTATTTTATAGATATTAACTCTTTATCTCTTCCTAATGTCTCTGCATAATATGCATACTCACTTAGTCCTTTGTTTCATAATAAGGAAGCTGAGAAAGGGAAGTCAAATAACTTGTAAAAGTTTATGCAATCAGTATGTGGCAGAGGCAAACTTTGAACCCAGGTACTACATACAGATTCCTGCACTTCAACCATTCTATTTATTTGCCATCTGTTGTCATGTTTTTATACCTGACCCCAATGTTTGTAGAAAGCAGGAAATTAGCAGAATGTTCTTACATGTATGTGGTGGAAAAAAGAAACCTGAAAACACTACTGTCTGAAATTCTTTTTTTTTTTAAAGATTTATTTATTTATACATACAAGCTGGGGTACAGGCCAGAGGCGTGGGGTGGCGAGAGGGTTCACCAGAGACAGAGTGGGGAGCAGAACAGGCAGATCAGAAATACACTGCTGAGGGAAGCAGCGGGCGAGGCAGGAGAGGTCTGCTGCGCCATGTGGGATTCTCCCTGGCTGGGCGTCGAACTCACATCTCTGCTGCTGACAGCTCCACAGCGCAGCGCTCAACCGCTGCACCACCAGGGAGGCCCTACCGTCTGAAATTCTTAACTATAACAAGTATCTATTGCGTGCATTAATCGCTGTACCTATAGATATTGTCTACTTTTTAAACCCTCTTGTTTTGATGTTAATTAAGAAAGCACTAGTGTATACACTGAACCAGTAATAGAGCTAGGGAGAGAAAAAATTATAAAATTCAGACACTAATTTACTCTCTCTTATGGAATTTTTATGTCTTTCTGTTGTTTATTTGAAAAGTGTTGAAGGTAGTTAGTAGTATTGTCTTTAGTGTCTGAAAATAAAATTTTGAGATTTTTTATTCATTCCCAAGGGTCATCTAACACTTTAACATTTTGTTGATTGATTGGTGTTTCATCCGAGGGCTAGTGTCTGAGGATCATGGTTCCTGCCTGGTGCTATAGTATCCTTATTTTTTTCCTCCATTATCAGTGTTATATGGAATATTCCAGTTTGAGTAACTTCTATTATATTTGCTTATTTTTTGCTCATTTTTCTTCTCAATATATTTAATTATGCACACGTATACTTACATATCTGTCTAGTGACAAATCAAAATGGAATGACAGATAACTGATGCTATACAAACATGCAAACAATGAAATATTTCAGATTGCAATTCCGAAGGTGCTGTCATAAACATGTAATAATCATTACATGAGTGATTAATGAGTGGTTACTTCCATTTCAAAAAGATTTTTATTTTACAATTATCAGAAATGCATACTGAAATATACAAGATACAAGATAGGTCAGGGAAACAAAATTTTCTTTCCTTTTGGCAGGAATTTAGATTTTGCAAAAATGACAGCTTGTATTTGAGATAGCAGGGTCAAACTGAGGGGTAAATTCATGTGCAGAGTTGATTATCCAGAGTACTTAGTGTTTGGACCTTGCTCCCTTCATGAAATATATTCCATACATACTAGAACACTGTTACTGCAGCATAAAGACAAGTTTTGGCACAGAATACTATGCTGTAAATTACTATTTTATGGTAATTAATACCCAAGCAGTTTTCATGGCTTTCCCCCACTTTTGTTCTAAGAAGTTTCTTTTTGACATCTTGTGCTTGTCACCTTGGACACTTTTCTTCTAAAAATCCTACTTACTGGCTGCCAAGAAGAGACTGGTTCACACCTTGAGTTTTTCCGGCTTGCTCTTCTGCTCCATAGAGAAACACAAAAGGAGGTGGGGGGAAAACACCCTGCACAGTCCCAATTAGTGTATATTTAGTGACTTACTGATCTGCCAGGTTGCCAGCATAAAGTCACAGGAGGAAGCCAAGATGTTATCCAATCATTGGAAAGTGAACAAAAGTACCATATACTTTAGGAGCAAAATGGATCCAAGTGACAAAGTTTATTTTTTTTTCCTTCCAAAACAGTAAAATTTGATTTATTTTGCCTTATACTTAGAAGTTGTTTCTATCATCTATGCATTTTAATTCTACCAATTTGATTTAAATGATTGTGTTCAAGGTAAACCTGAACAACAATTAAAAAAAGAATGAAAGATGGTATTTATAAGTGTGCAAACGAGAAGTTTTCTCCAGACTTTATTATTTTTCATTTTTCTTTCGTATCAGAAACAGATAGATACATAGAATACTGTTCCAAAGTGAAAGCAGTGAAGTGTGGAACTGCCTGCCCCTGTCAAATTGATAGAGTGAAGATGTTGAACAAGATAATGGAAACTTTCTATTCACTGGGGACTGGAATAAAGAAGCCATTTCTAGTCATTCATCAGCATTGATTGCCTTACTGCTTGCAGCACAGATCAGAATTTAGACTTTACAAAGGGAGACTAAAACAAGTACAATGATCCACTTTGGGAAGTGTCGTTGGCTTCCGTTTATATTTAGTACATAACAATTATAATACATAGCAACAAAAACACAGTTAAGCCATCACCATGGAGCATGGCAACAATGTAGGTAGATATTTCCTAATATTTTCTGATTTTGCAATGTATGAATATTTATCTAGTAAATGGAGACACTAAGTGAACATATATGTGTGCATACGTACATATTTTAATCATGCATAATTTAGAAGATTTTTGCTGGCTTTTTTCATTTCTAGTGATTACATTTTAAGAATTGTTTAATTTTCAAAAATAGTTTAGTGATAAATAGCTACACTAAAATGCAATTTGGTGAACATGTGTGAGCCTGCATACTGTAATTTATTTTCTGTAAAAGAGGTATTAAAATATGTAAATGACACCTTCAGTTGTTTTCAGTTTTATTTTCCTTTAATCATTTACAAACTTTATATGCCACAAAATACATACATATTTTCACTGCACTGAATGAATATGGTAGCTCATACACATTTGCTTTTGGACAATATATACTAGCAAGATGAAGTGGAGGACTGAAACAATTATCCACATCATTCAAACCAAAGGAGCACTCTGGCCTTAATCATTTAGATACAGAATTTCAAATCAAAGTGTTTCTTTGGCTTGAATGATATGGACAATTGTCTCAGTGCTCCATTATCTCTGACTATAGATTTCCAATCTGATTATAGGTCTAACATAAGATGGAAAAAAATAATAACATATAATTGTGTTTTGAGAACTTGGCTCATTCCAAAATCATTGTGCCAGGGTTCCCTTGTGGAGACGCAATCTAAAATATTAGTCATCCTCTGAAGATACTCTTAAGCCACTTGAGTACTATTAGAAATACCTTCCTCTGTTAGTTTGCTTCTTCAAAATTCCATTTTGCTTCAGCAAATTTTGTTATTTTCCTTAGATTATAAATGTTACTCAAATCAGTGAAACACAATATTACAATAATGAAAGTAAAAGTATTTAAATGGTTTGGCATACACACACACATACACATCTACATGTATGCGATTATACTAGGCCAGTCGTCTTTTATATTATTGTTTTGATTTATTAATTCATCACATTATAGTAAAGCAAAAGTCAGAGTATTCAGGCAATGACTATTATTATATTGACCATTTACCCAAACAGAAGAAACACTTTCCAAACCAAATTCTATATAATTAAACTTTTATACCATCTTTGTTTTTTAGAAATTTTCAGAAAAGGTCAGCATTCAACTGGAAAAAAAATGAAGTGCTGATGACTTTCTTTGAATTTAGGACATTCAGATAAATAGCTAAACAAATTTTGGAAGCATTAATGGCTTCCCTTGCATTTATAAGTAATTGTAGGTATTCTGATGCCATGTCAAAAATTCATCAGTTCTATAAGTGTTCACAAGTAGTGAATTTCAGTCTATTTCTCATCATTAGCAGGAGTCATTCACATTTGTGTCACACTACTAAGGAACAGGCCTATCAGAATGTTCAAAAGTTACATGCAGTTTCTAGTATGTTAATGTTGACTGAATATTTATTTTTTACAGTTATCTGACATCATCATCTATGCATATGAATTTAATATATACGTGTGTGTGTACAAAACCCAAATGACAAAACATTTCATATACAGTATTTTGTTTAGTCTTCTCTTTCATTTTATGTTAGTTTTTTCATAGCCATAATACTTATAATTGAAGAAAATAAGACTTGAAAATAATTCCATTTTTAATGCACATAGCTAGACAATACAGGGTGTAAATAAAGGTTTCTCTGGCTTCAATGTAATGTTCTTAGACACCACACTTAGTTAAAGTGCATTAGTCCTATCTAAAAACAAATTTGTATTTAAAAATCCAAGCAAAATTTTCCTCAGTGACAACATTTGATCAACCTCTTTTAATTTATAATTATCATTTCTTCATGTTGCAAATTGGAAAATTTATAATATCCAGTTTCTTTGGGAACTTTTCCCGTTTTTCTGAAATTCAGCAACTTGAAACTTGTGCCTTCAACTATAGTACTTATAAAAACAATCTAGCATGTAATTTTCTGGATGTTTAATTCATTCAGAATACATATTGTTTTTATTACTATCTCTATTTTGTCTCTTTTTAATGTTTTGTTTTGTTTTTTTTCTCTCACCGGAGATTTTAAATTCCTATTGGAAGGAAAATGGAACTTTGGGGGTTCTGTAGGTACTCTGACATCTGTCATCAAAGTACATGACCTGTGTTTGTTCCCTTTTTTAAGCCATAATTGGGAGAAGTTTTTGACAAATGTTTTTTTCTTTTTTTTTTTTTTTGCTCTAAAAATCCAGCACAGACATCCATATTAATTCTCTAGTCCTGTGGTGTAAGCTCTAAACCTGTGTTTTGAGTATTAGTCATCAACGCCAAACATAGAAATGGTATTTAAGCTACTTTCACCATTTTTCCCAATCTAAACATACTGATAATAGGGAATCACTGTTGAAAATAACTGTATTCATCTTAGCTGCATTTCTACCACCTATCATTGCCTTCTAAATCTATTATATCATATAATGAATAAAACACTACTTTTTTAGAGTCCAGTTCAGACATATAGGAAAAATACAACACCTGTTACATTGATGATAAAATTATTTATTTGCTTTCTTCATTGGGTTATCTTCTTTTAGTCAACTAGTTTTGAGCAGTGATTTTTTTTTTTTTTTTTTTTTTTATACATACAAGCTGGGGTACAGGCCAGAGGCGTGAGGCGGCGAGAGGGTTCACCAGAGACAGAGCAGGTAGCAGAACAGGCAGATCAGAAACACACTGCTGAGGGGAGCAGCGGGCAAGGCAGGAGAGGTCTGCCACACCATGTGGGATTCTCCCTGGCTGGGCGTCGAACTCGCGTCGCCGCTGCCGACAGCTCCACAGCGCAGCGCTTAACCGCTGCGCCACCAGGGAGGCCCCGAGCAGTGATTTTGTTTGACTGTGCTCTCCACACATTCCTCTCCTTTGTTATGTATGTTTGCTCATTTTGCCAGCCTGTCTATTCACTTTTACAATTATATATTTTTTTCAATTGGAAATTTGTATTAGTCTGTGTAGCTTCAGACTGTTAAATCACATGCTAGTTCTGATCATATCACAATCACTGATGCTCCTGGATTAACTGTAACTAAGTAAACTATGGTTAGTCCAGTATGTGACAAACATTAAATTTCTCTCCATCCAACCTAGTAACTTCATAACCAACTTTTTATATGCTTCTGACAAGTATGAATTATAATATTGTTTACCATGCCAAATCAAATTCAGACTGTGCTCCTCAGCATCATTCATTTTGAGTTGTCCTAAAGGTATTATATTTAGTTTAAAAGAACACCATAGAATTGTGAGGAAACTACAGTTGAGGGAAAACAAGTTATATTTTTAACAATGTGTCCCATAACCATACCATGTGGCATCAAAATCTTACTTTCTGCTAAGAGTGTGAGCTGATATTTTCATTTGCAGTAATAGACAAGCCGTTACCAAGAGAAAGAAAACATATGTTGAAACTTAAGTTGTTAGTCAATGACATGAATGACTTCTTGCTGAATTGGATAGTGGTTTTTAATACTAAAAAAACATATTCTCAATGTCTTTGTACTATTCACTATGCAACATCTGTAGAGATTTTAAATTCAAGCTGCATTAAAACTTCATTACTTTCTTCAGTTTAGAGTTTAGAAATCAATAAAACATAAATGCAACCTTGGTTTATAATATTTGCTGATTTCTATGATTGGAAATACTATGGGAGTAGTAGATTTCAAGCTACTAAGGTACTGTCATTGAATTCTGAATTACAAACTGATACAACACAAAAATAAGTCATTAAAAAACCTCAAGAGTAAAGATAATGGTAAAATGTAAAACAATTAGCAAGTGATGAGTTTTGAATATATATTGTCTTTCAAAATATAATTAAAATTTAATTTTAATGTAATGTAATTTTTAATAATGCCTGTGTTTGACAAGCTAGCCAAATTACTGACATTTGAATAGCTTTAGCAAGCCAACACAAGCTTTTCCAGCATCCCAGTGGAATTGGATGAAAACTTTGCTAAGTACTCTGCTGGCACTCTATTTAACCTCTCTGAGTCATGAGTTTCTTTATCAGTAAAAATTAGATGAATAAGATATGTAAAGCCCATAGTACAATATTCACAGCTTGGTAAGTATACACTAGTACATATTGCCTGGCTCCTATTTTACAAATCAAATCAATCTTGGTGTTAGCAAGAAAATTCAAAGTCCATTTTACTTCAAAAATGTCATATTATGATTATGCTGACAAAATCTAAGATTTGTTGCATAATTTTGAAGTTTTATATAAAAATACTGTTTTTCATTGATTCAAGGCATCTGAGTTGTTTGTTCTCCTTTAGTACTATAGAGGATATTTTTTCCTTATGAAAAAATTTATGGATTTTTTTCCTAGTGATGCATTTCAAACTATAATGCCTGAGAAGAAGATTCCAAATTACAGCATATTATGTAGAGCATGTTAACATTTTAAATGGGAAGAATAATTCCTATTCACAACTTCTAGTTTTGCCAAACTATTTTCTTTGTAACATATAATATATGTTTTGCCAACCTCCTTTTTCTACCCTCCAGTATTAAGTCTGAAGAGACTTTATTATTCATTCACATGTTTGAAGGTAGCTGTTTGTACCTTAATAGAGCCAAAATTGTCAACTTTTCAAACAGGAACCTGTTTTCTATGCCCTAAGGTTTGAAAGAAAATAGTCTCATAATGGAAAACAGTAAGCTGACTTTCTCAATGCATAAATGGCTCAATTCTTTATCAGACTCTGCTGTAGTACCTGTCTGGAAGTGGTGAGATGGTCTCCTAATAATAGAGAATGGAATTTCTGGCTAAATATGCCATAAATAAAAATACTTGTTATTTCCTATTAGTTTTTTGCTGTCTCAAAACATAGCTCTTCATACTGCGAGACATTATGCTAACATGGGCTTATTTAAATTGTAAACAAGATTAAATTAATTTAAATATGATACAAGGAAGGGAAAATGGAATTATCAAGAATATTTTTATTAATTTTCAAGTAAATTCATGATCCATACTATAAATAACATAGATTTGGATTATGAGAGCAGTCTGACATGTAAATAGATTTGTTTATAATAATTGGACCTCATGTTGTTAATTATAAAGGACTACTACAGTATATAACAATTCTGGGCAATACAAGTTTAAAATAATATATTTTCTGAATGATTCACATCAGTTAAAAGTAAGGAGAAAATTAAGAATTATATATATGATCTAGCTAAGCAAAGTCAAGACTGTCACGTTTTTACTGCCTCTGTATCATATGTCTTAAAAATACCAGATCTCATTTTATTAAGGTGGAAATACAGGAACAGATATTGGGTATTTCATATTGAACTGTGCTTAATGATCTATTTTCATGACATTCCTTCGGGTAATCAGCAATTTTATTACTTTAATATTGTAGAAGAGCTAGATTATTTTTGAAGGGGAAATAGAGGGGAAAACCAACATTAGATCAATGACTTGACATTGATAGTCAACTTAAAGCATGAAAACATCCATTTAAAAATCTAACTAGCCACTTTTCATCAGTAATCAACAGCAGTTCTCTAATTATGTAGAGAAATCTTCCAATGTATTAGAGAATTTCTCCTCATCAAGTAATAGGCTTGGGAATTTAACAGCATAACCTAGACAAAGACTAAATGAGGATAATAAGTTTAAAGAAAGCTGTATGTAGTTCTCTTTTTAAAAATGTTTTAAATGAATTACAAATTTATGTCTTTAAAGTCTCAATCTTGGATAAGACAGAAAGTTTAGTAATTACTAATTTTAAATACAAACAAATTTGTCTACATAGTAGAATCCTCAATTGTCTTCTATTCTTTCTCAGTATAACTCATATGAGTAATGTTGGGTAAAATATGGGAAACATTTTGAGGATAACATCTGAAATGTATTCTTGTATGTTTACAATTAAAATTATGTTACTCATTTCTCCCTTTACTCTTTGCTATTTTACAAAGATTATTTTTAAAAATACTTACTCTTACTAATTTTTGAAACACTTCTCATCACCTTAAAAGACTAGAGGTACAAAAGACATGGGAGTTGGTGCAGGTCATAATGGAGGAACTAAAATAATATAATTTCATCTGCCTCTTATACTAATTTCTCAGACTCAGGTGTCAAAATGTGAACAGCATTAGTCATTCCCAGACTTCTGGGACTTCATCTATCTGTTAAATAATATAAATAAATAAAATTAAGAAACTGAAATCAGATTGTCAAGTATTATCTCATCAAACACAAAATCCAAAAATAAAATTTAGCTATCAAAATAATCAGTTTTTGATCACCCTATAAATTTTATAATTTAAAAAAGTATATACCTAATAATAAATTGAAGAAAATCCTTTGAAATATTATTATTTCTATACTAAAAATCATATACCTTATCATTAGCCTTTATTTTTATCATACCTCTATACCAAATAATGTCTCAACAGTGTCTAACACTAGTTAATCCAACATTTGATTGAATACTGCTGTTTTAAGTTTTCTGATCTCATAATCAGCCCTAGAAGAAGGCTGAAAATGTGTTTCACATTTTACAGATGAAAGTTAAAATGGTTTGTTGTGAATTATCCAAGCTCACGGGACTAGAAAATGGCAGAACAGGCAAGAAATGCTGATTCCAAGCCAAAATCTAGTGTTGTTTTCATAGTACAAAGCAACATCATAGAAGGGAAAATATCTCACTCACTTTAAGAGTATGTTTTTAATGCAATAAACATATAACATGAAAAAACAAGAATACATAAAATAATCTTTCTAGTAAAAAGAACATATAATTTGTCCTACATTTTTCTTGATGAAAAGGATGTTATTATATACCATTTAAAATCACATTTACTTCTTTCATGCTTAAAATTATTTAAAATCAAGTTATTGTTAAGGAAAAGGGAGTTGTTTGTACAGTTCTATTCAAACTACTTTCTAAAAAAGTGCTTCTTTTCTGAAATGAAAAAAAAAAGAATAGAAAGACTATATTATATATAGAACTTTAAATTTAAGCTTCATAATTATATAGTGATAAAAATGGCATTTTATTTCTTCTGGGCTTCAACACAAGTATGATACAGCAGAAAATTCCAGTTGTCCTATGATTTATATTCCATAATCATGTTTGTAATTACTGAGTTATATCACTTTAAAATTTTGAAACATTTCTTTCTGGCTAAACCTGTATTTTTCATCTCATAAAGCAGATGTATATAATCATCTATTCAGTCAGAAAATACTTAGCCAACCTCCAACGATCTTCCAGGTAGGGTAGATAGAGCCATGATTAAACCAAACAAAAATCCCTGTCCTCATTAGGGTATTCAACATTAAACACAGTAAATAAGTAAAACACATTTTATTTTATGGAGCATGGTAAATAGTATAGAAAACAACATCAAGAATTCATAAGAAGTGCAAACGAAGTAAGAAGGGGGGAGGACACAAAAACATCGCTGAGGTGATTTTGAATGACTCCTGAAGGAAGTGAGGTAGTGCTTTTGGATACTTGGAGGAAGCAGAATTGGCAAAGACCCAGTCTCAAGGTGATTGTCAGCATGTTTAAGGGAATGACAAGTAGGCCAGCATGATTGAACCTAAATGAATGAAAGAGAGATTAGTAAGAGATAATAAAGGTAAAAGTAAGTGAGAGTATACTCTAACAAATTCCCACAGGCCATTTTTTGACATGGAAGACACTGAAGGACTTTGATGTAGAAGAGAAGTGTGATCTGACTTGTAACTTGAAAAAATTGTTCTGGCAATTACATTGAGACTAATCTGAAATAATTTAGTGCAAGCCTACTGCAGTAATCTTAGAGAATGTTGGTAGAGGCTTCTATCAGCATGGTTGCAGTGAAGGTGCTGGGGAAAGTGGTGGATTCTGTACATAGTTTAGAATGTTGTCAGTGTGATTTGCTAATTGGTTAGATAAGGAATATGATGAAAAAAACAAGAAAGCTAAGGATGGCTACAAAAATTTTATCTGAGCATCTGCATGTTTGGAATTATACGTTCACATGTGGAGGAAACTGTGAGTGGAACGAGTGGAGAGGTGATATTTTGGTTTTAGGCACTAAGTTTGAATGACTAATAGACATTTGTTGTTAGAGATGGTCCATAAATATTGAAAATGTTGAATAAAACCTTGGATTAGCTACAATATTTGTGATTCATTATCATCTAAAGAACAATTAAAACCTTGCTACTTGGTGATTTTGCTAAGGGAGGTATGTACATAAGAAGTAATCATACCAAAGACTACTCTGGGATGACCTAATGTTTATATGAGAGAGAAATAAGGAGGAAACATCAACAGAGAATAAGAAGCAGCCACCATTTTGGTAGGAACACCAAAACAGAAAAATGAGATGTCATGCAATTCAAGGAAAGAAAGTGTTCTAAGATGGAACAATATATCAATGTGTCAAATGCTATTGATTAGTCAAAAAAATTAATACTAAAATTGAAAATAGAATCTAACAATGTGAAGATCACAAGTAATTTGACATAGCAGGGCCTCCCTGGTGGCGCAGCGGTTAAGCACTGCGCTGTGGAGCTGTTGGCAGCAGCGACTCGAGTTCGACGCCCGACCGGGGCGAATCCCACATGGCGCGGCAGACCTCTCCTGCCTCACCTGCTGCTCCCCTCAGCAGTGTATTTCTGATCTGCCTGTTCTGCTACCCACTCTGTCTCTGGTGAACCCTCTCGCCGCCCCATGCCTCTGGCCTGTACCCCAGCTTGTATGAATAAATAAAATCTTAAAAAAAAAAATTTTGACATAGCAGTATCAGTCATATGAGTTAAAGAGAAAATGTGAGGAGAATTAAAGAGAGTGAAAACAGTTCATTTTAAAAGTTTTGCAGAGAAATAACTGAAATGAAGCAATAAAGGTAAAGTTAGTTTAATCAAGATACATAGGAAATGTAACTAAACTTTTAGAATAATACAATGAGGAAAAATATATTGGTATAGGAATGAGAGAACAAATTGATGGAGTGATGATGCATTATATTCATGAGAGGAGAAAAGAGGGTGTCTGCAGTGATGTACACAAGAGATCTAAAGAATGTTTAGTAGGACACAAGTGGCAGGGAGCATAGACCTGGAGTCCAGAGCACAGACCCTTTATTTATATCTGCATTATGGATATGGATTCAAAATGGCAGAAAATTAAGCGGGGTGGCTTGTGAAAATTTCCTTCTGATGCTAATGTAATGAATTGGAAGCAAGGCTACCAGCTAAAAGTGAAGATGTAGAAATACTAATGTTTGGAATTGAGATGAAAAGTGAAAAAGAGTTCACTTGGACAATAGGAGAGAAAGTAGACTCTTGAAAACTGTATCTTTACTTGAAGCATTAAATGTATGCTTGAGGTGTATGATCATGGGCTTATTAAAAAGATATTAGTCATAGATATATACATTTCACAGCCCCAATTTAGCTGTGTGTGTGTAGACATGGAATGGATTTAGAGTTGGAATTAAATGCAGTTTGAATTTGACTAAGTAAGTGTGACAAAATTGAAAAAGGGGCAAAGGATTTAGAAGTACTTGCAAGGTAGTGATTAAAATGGTGGTTATGTAATTGAAATGATCAATTAGAAATATGAAAACATTGAGAGAAACAGTGAAAAAGTGGTATGTTCTATAAGTTGTAAGTCCACATACTATTAAATTAACTTGCTGAATCTGGGCTAGTAAAGAAAATGAGCTGGAGGCAAAGGGAGAGTGATGAAAGAATAAGGTACTTGGCACTGAAATAGTGAAGAGTTTATTGTTACAGGTAAGGCAAAGTTTTTGGAATGACCAAAGGAATGAATGTCCAAGGTAGGAAAGAAACAAAATCAAAGGAGACGTGGTCAAGGAACATATAGTTTTCATGAAGATTTAAACAACCACGTTTCCTGCATGAATGGATTAAGAATATGTGACTGGGGCCTCCCCGGTGGCGCAGCAGTTAAGCGCTGCGCTGTGGAGCTGTCGGCAGTGGCAACACGAGTTCGACGCCCGGCCAGGGAGAATCCCACATGGCGCGGCAGACCTCTCCTGCCTTGCCCGCTGCTCCCCTCAGCAGTGTATTTCTGATCTGCCTGTTCTGCTCCCCGCTCTGTCTCTGGTGAACCCTCTCGCTGCCCCACGCCTCTGGCCTGCACCCCAGCTTGTATGTATAAATTAAAAAAAAAAAAAAGAATATGTGACAATGAGCCAAATGTTAATTTTTTTCTCAGAATGACTATATAAATTTGGTAACTAGAATAGAGGACACTGGTAGGTATGGTCTGAGGAAAGGAGATTTGAGGGCTGGGAAGTTTAGAAGGAATAGTGGTAAATTGGAGCACACATGGCCCCCTGCTGACCCAGTGATAAAGGGATTTTGGAAGAAGAAACTGCTATTAGAGAACTTCAGGGAAGTGTTCTCAGGGGAGAACTAGGACACAGTAAAGAAAGAAGGTAAAAGAACTATAACCATAGTTCTTGGTTGGATATTATAAACAAAGCAGTTAAGACTGGCTTTATACCGTCATTGCAAGATGGCCTTTATACCTTCATAGTACCTTTCTTTCTTCACTTGAAGACATGTATAATTTTTTTGACTTCTGTCATTGAATTTTAGCACCTAGTATGCTTATCTCCCTTTTAGGATAGGAAGAAAAACTGGTCGAGATTACATTATTTCTCCCAGTTGACACAGCTTGTAAATGACAAAACTGGGACTTAGACTCCGATTGTGTACACAATATCTCAACAGAGACATTACCAATATTTTTCCACATAGAGATTAAACAGTTTCTTAAATGAAGTGCTGACCGAATAATCCAAAGTAGTCTACTTAATGCCAATATAATAGGGCAGGGTACAGTTCCACCTCTTGCATGTGATTACCATTTATTCATCAATAAGTAATTACTGCAGTAACCACGTTGTGGGGGGCAGTGAACACAATAGACAGATGCCTTGCCTTCATGGAGTTTCATAGAATATATGAAAAAGGAAGCACAAACTACTGAAAAGCCTACAATGGTAAAATTCCAGACTGATTCTTGCTGGGTTGCAGGAGTTGAAAAGTCTTCCCAAAAGGAGTAGACATATAAGAGGCAACAGTGACGGTTTGTGAGAGTGTGGACTACAAGAGGAGGGAGGCTCCAAGCAGAGAAAGTGTGAAGAGTTCGAGAAGGGAATGATCTTGGAGTCATGGAGAAAAGAATTGAATCTGATTAACAAATTTAAAGGCAGGAGAATTTATTCTTTGAAGAGGAAATATGGGGGCACATGTTGGCCATTTCCAATAGTCTATTCTTTGTTATTTCTGTTAAGGTCATGAAATAAAAAGACAACATGGACATTCCCATGTAAGCAATTGCATGTTGAAATCCATCTTAATAATTGTGAACTCAACTTGGTAACCATTGATAATATTAGATGCTCTTATTCTGTATTTTACATACTTCAGCATTGTAATGGGTACTTTATTAGTACCTAAGACAATTTCTAAAATAGTTTTATACAACCTATTTTGAAGAATGAGCAACAGTTTTGTAGTTCATGTATACACCAGGTTTTATTGATTAGGAGTAACAATTTTGTTTTCTTTTGAAATGCATCCCTACTTTTCATAAAAATGTCTTATATACATTAAGTTACACACATTTTGAGTTGTACACTTTTCTTTTAAATGGAAATGTATAAATCCACATTTATGCACAAACCTTGAATGGATTTGAACAATTTGATTAAGCATTCAGGTACATACATTTTTGCATTGATATGGCATCTCTCAGATGGTCACCATTTCACATTTTACCAAATGTGTTCTTTTGATATATGTACTTGTTAAGTGATTTCTTAGATACTGAAATAATGATCATAATATCTTTTGGTTACTTTATTGAAGCCAAGGATACATTAAAAATGTAAATTATATCAAATTGACCCTGATTTCATAGTTCCAAAGCTATTTTTCTTTTTGAATTTAGATACACAGCAAACTCATATTTTTTGACAAATAACACTTATTATAAAGAACCTTAGGGTCATTATGTGTGAACTATAGTATTATATAAAAATGAGGACTATTATTGGTATTTCTGAATAATTTTAAATTTCTTTGTTAAGCAGTGACCTATGTACTAAAATTTCTGTCAGTTAGTCAAAGCAGATCACTATTTTCAAGGAAAAAAAAATCAAGATCCATTTTGCGAAATGGTATCTCACAGCAGCAGTGTACATGTTATAAAGTGAAATGCTTAGCTATATTATCACTTGTTCCATTATCTCCTACAAAGCAAAAAATCAAAATCAAGCAAATACATATGAGTGCATGTGCACATTTGGAGGTACACACAACACACACACACACACACACACACACACACTTTCTTTGATCTTAATGTTCAATTAAGCAAGCAGTTTTTTCTTGATGAGAGTCAGTGTCCATTTCCATATGACTTTACAGAGTCTTTAATCCTGATTTCTGACTTCAGCAGTCTTGCTACTGAAACTATGTGCTTCAATGTAATTGAAAATCAAAATCAGAAAAATATTTTAAAAACCCTTTTGAGGCCTCCCTGGTGGTTCAGGGGCTAAAGTCTCACTGCTATTAAGCTATCTCCAGCAACTGTGGCATGAATTTGATCCCAGGGCAGGGAGCTAACCCACATGCCACAGCATACCTCTCGAGTCTCACCTCTGCTCCCTTCAGTAGTGTGTTTCAGTAGATTCCTCTGTTCTGCTCCCCACTCTGTCTCTGGTGAATCCTCTCATCCACTAACCTCTGGCATAATCCCCAGTTTTGTATGCATAATAAATAAAATAATATTTGATAGATAGATAGATAAACAAATTAAATCCTTTGGATCAACTATATAACATGCATTTAAGTTTCTATTATTTCCCTGCCAATTTTTCACCCATCTGCTATTTCTGAATCCTTAATCTCTCACGATATTCGTTCTAGTAACTTCTCATTTATGTTTTGCAGAAGCTTTCTCCTTATTCCTTCTCTCCATTAATTCTTCCCATTTGACCAATATAATGGTTTGTTTGTAATTGCCATCCACTTTGAACTGCACTTAATAATAAAAATACTTCAAAACCATGTTAAATGCTACATGTGTCAGTGTAAATAAATTGGATTGTTATCATTTCAAAATGGTTTATGACAAAATATTGATAAATATGTCAGTAGAGAGATGAAGTATATTCTAAAGAAAGAATAATGTACATAGCGAAATGGTGGAAAAGCTGTTGTCATGCCAAATATAGTTAATAGTCCTTTCCAACTCAGATGCTGAGAATATATAAAGGAGTAATAGGGATCAGACTGAAAAGTAAGGTAAGGAAATATTCTGGAAGACACTGAATAAATTTTATGATTTAATTTAGTATATGGTACATTAATTTTGAGGTAATAGAAAGAAAATTGACCATAAAAATCAAGCAAAGTATTTGTATTTCTGGTGATAATAACAGTGTTTAAAATGGAATGGTAATGAGGAATTTTCAGGAAATGACTATATGTGAAAATAAAAAAAGCATAAACTAAGCACCAAGCATTGGAATAACCCTTTTCACTATTTCAAATTATTTCCTAATTGAGGAATTCTACATATCCATATAATATACAAGAGAAAAGTATCTTGAAAGTTAAACTAACAAGTTTAAATCTATAGAAGTAGTCATTGGATGGTCAGTGGATAGAACACCCAAGGTACATGCTTGAATTTTCTAATCTTGTTTCAGCTATTCAGTCATTTATTCAATGACTTAACCCGCCATGTCTATAATAATACCTGCCAGATCCACATTTCTAACCATAGTTTTTCAGTCATTTAAATCTTGCATGAATCAACTCTGTCCTGTAAAATGGAATTTATTTCAACTTCAAACTCTAATTTAAATAATTTAAATATATATACACACACACACACACACACACACACATACACACATACACACATACACATATATGCATATGTTTATCTTATGGAGCACTTGGCATTCTGTATTTTGTTAGATAACAATCATCTAACTTCGTGTATTTATTTTACTGTACTAGACAAAAATCAGCTTATCTGTTATACAATCAGCAAACTGTGTTTGCTTTTCCAGTGAGTCATTTTTATTATTAATGTTATGATATTTTTACCCTTTTAAATGGTATCTTAAATGATTCTTTAGAAAAGATAGAACAGGATGGATTACATGAGTTTATAAATGCCTCCAGCATCTTTTATTCTTCTTCACAAATAACCTTTTATCTAAAATTTCTTCTTTTGTCTGAAACCCTATTATGTTTTCACTGTTAGGCTAAAATACTGATAGTCATGTATGAGTCTGCATTCTTCACATAAAGTATTAGATATCTACTATCTAAAGATAAATTTATTTTTTAGAACAAACTTTTCAACAGTGCCATCTACTAAGTTTCTTCCCCAATGAGCACAACCTGGACTTTATTTTCTAAGTATTGTATCATTCCTACTATCAGCTCTACAGATTTGTTGAATTGCTATGTGTAATGCTGCTTCATTTGTCTCTCCAACATGTAACTTCTACCTTATTCCAAATGTAATTCATGTTCCAGGTCACTGGAAGTGCTTCTTTTAAAATTTAAAGTGTAATAGTCTTCCCCAACTCATTTGGCATTTAACATTTCATCAACTGCATTTTTTTTAAATTTTATACCTGTTCCTTTCTTCAAAAGTATATCATGAGTCCTCTGTTTATTTTTATTGTTTTAGTTTTCTTTATATTGCATGGATCGACCAAATATCTCCAGAAACGTATGTATGAAATACTGTTGTTGTCATTGGTGGTGGTGATGTATGTGTTTGTCTGTGTATTTCAGTAGTTTTAAGAAAATAGCAATGTTCACACATCATTATACAATGCTATATAAATGAAAATATGTTATATATACATATACCTCTGAGATGGTTCTGGTTTATTATGGATAGGTTTACAATCTCAGTTATGAAATATATGATAATATTAATAAATGGTTTGACTTTTCTAATGATAAATAAATAGCTCTGCAGATTTGAAGAGAACATCAAATTTTGGAATTCATATAGCTTATAAACAAATAATTACAGCATAACCATTCGATAACAAAGTGCACGTATATTTCTTATTTTGGGGTGTCAGGAGTCAGACATGTTTTCACTTAAATAGTAAGAATCAACGGTGATTTACCTGAGGATATAAATACAGCATGAATTTTTTAGTAGTATAGATGGAGCCATAAAAATTCCAGTTGCTAATCATTTCAATAAACAGTAGATTGTATTAGGAAGAACTTGTATTATTGGTATCTTTACTATAGCAAAAGATGAATTGCTCTTATTATGTTGTAATAGTAAATGAGTTACTCTATGCAAATCAGACAGGGCAATGAAAATTTGATAACTGGGTCTCCCTGGTGGCACAGCAGAGCGGGTTAAGCGCAGCCTGTGGAGCTGTCGCAGCTGCTGTGCGAGTTCGGTTTCTGGCCAGGGAGATTCCCACATGGCCCGGCAGTCCTCTCCTGCCTCGCCCGCTGCTCCCCTCAGCAGTGTATTTCCGTCGATCTGCCAGTTCTGCTCCCCACTCTGTCTCTGATGAACCCTCTCACCTCCCCACACCTCTGGCCTGCACCCCATATCGCACGCTGCCGACAGCTCCACAGCGCAGCACTCAACCTCTGCGCCACCAGGGAGGCCCAGAAAATAATATTTAATTTTTTTGTTGGATTCACTTTCCTGTAGTCTCCTGAAGAAATATTTATTTGTGCATGTTTATGATTTGATTTAGATTTGTATTCAGAAGTTGTTAGTATGTTTATCAGTCAGTGATGCTCTATTTATTGACTACCAGGTGTTATTAGTTTTCAATTTGTTCATTAAGATTTCCATCTAAGGAGGGTGAATTTCAAGAGTACCGAAATAAACATCTGAATATATTTACAAGTCCCTTTGTAACTAAATGATACATGTTGTTGTATACTGATGTCAATTTCTGTAGCTTCTGTAAGATGGTATTTCACCAAAGGAAAAATAAAAATCGACAAGAGAGAATAAAAATTCTACATAATTGAAGATAAAGGATGCAGTTCTATTTCAAATATTTGGTGGCTCAAACTACTTCTATCATAGATGATTTTGTAATTTTAGATAATATTATTTCTGAAAGCTGTAAAAAGCATAACTGTATTGGACTTTATGTCAGTTTTCTCTGTACTTGGGAAATTTCTTGAGGAAGAAAAGCATCAAACTAATTGCTGAAATAATGATTAAAGGAGACCATGAAAACCATAATGCAAAAAAACCATGAAACAAATAAATAAATAAACCATAGTTCACATTACTATAAGAAGAGTATGTGTAAAGGGAATCTAAAAAATTCCAAAGATTGGAATCAGAAATTTGAAGTCTTCCTTAGCCCCTCACCATCGCATATGCACATATCCCCACCAACACTAAGCATTTCCTGAGACAGGTTCCTAAACTATTAGCTGGTTTACCTGTGAGGATGCCAAGTAAGAAATATGGGACATCAAATATCAGACATATATGAGGAAAGCTAGAATCATAAAGATGGTACTAAGATAGATGAACTAAGAATGTCCTTGACAAAGAGGAAAAGAGATAATTTTAAAACAATAGAATTTTCATTATTTCTACTTGATAGCCTCAGTCTCTGCTTATATAGAAAAACAGTAATAAGCATGTAAGAAAAAAATATTCCACAAATAAGTACTTTCTGGAATTAGAAATGCAACTGTCAGAAAGTATACATAGTTTAATTCAGCAATGTAATTAACAGGAATTAAGACCAAGGTCACCAAAACTTAGCAAGGCTCAGTGGATTTCCCAGAAATTAGAACAAAAAGTTTACAGCAATGAAAGTTTGGAAAAAGGAGGAAGTAATATGTATAAAAATTCCGACAATGTTATTATCCCCATTTTAACAGAAGAGAAATGCAACTGTGTGTGTGTGTGTGTGTGTGTGTGTGTGTGTGTGTGTGTGTGTGTATGGCATTGGTAGATCAGGAGAGTATTTTAAAAAAAAGAGACTATGTATCTTCAGGTTGTAAAGATCTGCTAGAGCTCAGTGACGTGAATGGAAACAATAGAGGAAAAAACAAAAAAGATAAATAAAAGATGAAAATGAAATCCCTAAATTATCTAATATTTTTAAAAAGATTATTAAAATTGAACAGCACTTTTATTGATTTTAAACATTTTATTAGCAATAGCAGATGCAACACAGGGAGTGAGATAACTATTTTCCCTGTTCAAAATAAGCAATTCTTATCTCAAATTATATGGTTAGCCTAGTAGTGAAAATAAAAACAATGGTGTAGACAAAATTGAAGATATACTTTTAATGGAAGGATTTTGAAAAAGTATCTTCTGTGCATTGCATGTGAAAATCATTAGCCAAGGAGCAATTAAAGTATGCATGAAAACAATTACAAGAAAGAAAATGACATGAGATAGCCAAAAACTGTGCTGTATATCAGTCTAGTCTAAAGAGAATGTCAAAGGAAATCTTGAACCCAACACTCCCCCAATCTAGAAGTGTGTGTAGATTAGCACAACCATGCTGAAATATATTTGCCAATATAAAGAGTACTTAAATACTTAAGTATTTTGACACAGAAATTTAACATTGAAAAATCAAAGACGTGACCAAACAGTGCTACTTTGAATATGAAAAATAAATTGCAAGTTAATGACAAGTAATAGGAACAAGCTATGTAACTCACTGTGTGTGTATCAGAATTATAAAATGAGGGTTGAGAATAATTGAGGATATATATATAATATTTCTAATAAAATTATCTTAAAAAGAATTTTGTGAAAATACAAATTATATCCAACTTAAAGTTTATCATAGATAAACTTAAAATTTGTCATAGGTAAGTTCATTCAAGATCTCTGTTGATTAAGTAAATTTATCTTAGAAGATATATATTTCAAAGACTAACTTACAAATGATATTTTTCCCTAGAATACTATTTCAGTGTTTGTTTTTTGACAGTAGGTAAGAGTAACAAATATAATAGAAAAATACAGTCAGCTTTAGAGAAATTTCTAGAGTGGCAATAGTGTGTTAATTGCTTATTTAAACACATTTAGTCAATTATGAGAACGGTTTTATGTATATGATGATGCGGTGAAATATTTTAAGATAGCTTGTGTTTTCAAAGAACTCAATAAATAGGATCAACATTTTAATCATGTTTCATCAAATTATTTGACTGCTAAATCTACCAAAAAAAAAAAAAATCAACAGGACTTCTCAGAATGGTTGAATAGCTGCAGATTTTGTATGTCATACCTAACATGTCTAAAAGCTTTCTCTCATTATGCAAAAAAGTCATGAATAATCAGGTCAAGGCAGTATGCAAAGAAAATTATCAGACTGTGAAACTAAGGAAAGGCCTATTAGGCACAAGCTGTACACCTGTTTGCTCGTTTCTCACTTTAAATGGTTTGTCATTTTGTTTATAAAATCTCATTACACTGAGAGTTCTGTGTGAAAAAAAAATATTAAAATAAATCCTATTCAACAATAAGAAAAATTGTATTTACCTGAACTCTTCTTCAAAAATGTAACTAACCTAGTCTTAAAATAGATATGAAATATGAGTGGCATATTTTTAAATTTATATAGAATAAAACAATTCAGAATAGAACACTGGCCAATTCTTATTACAAAATGTCTATTTGTAAAAATTATAGAGACAATATTATATAAAATTGAGTCCAAGCTTGCCAAAATACCCATGTCAAATATAAATATAAATTTATCTTAAACTGAAAAGTAACTGTATTTTACCAGAGTTAAAATTGAGATTTTTGATTTATTTAGTCATTTTATATGTTGCTATTATAAAGACATATTTTTGCTATAGTCATCTCACGATAGTAATATTTCTGTTTAATTTCATTTATTTTTCTAGCTTATTATAACAATAGGAATCAAATGTTGAAATTTTACAAATTCTTCTGTAGGTCCTCTAAAATGATGTGGCAAATATTCATGTTTATATACAATTTCTATTATATACATATATTAGCTGTTTATATTTATTCACATGGAAAGTAAATTCAATATATATGTAATAATGATTCTCTTTAATATGCTAGACAAGTTGTTATATTTTAGATTTTAAAACTATGTTTAAACCAAACATTTTCAATTGAAAATATTCTAGAATTGCAGTGCAGATTTTCCTTTTGTTTCTTTTAATTTTCTGCCATTATTGTATTTATTAATATCGATGGTACTATTTAGGATGTTAAAAACAAATGTTATTTCCCCAGAATTGCACATTCTTATGAATATGCTTCTCTAATAGTAGACTCTGTAAATTTATTCCAGTTATCCAACCCAGTAGCAGTTAATTTTGTAAACATAAGGACTGAATATGTATAATGTATATATACTAAAAAAAACTTCTTTTAAAAAAAATAGCAATACCCTTAACTTCATTTTACAACACTAGCAGTAATGGTTTCCTAATATACCAAGGGGCTATTATAATATTTCTGATATTTATATTATACAGTGCTTTACTACTTGCATATGAAAAAACATGTGCAATGGATGAACAATGTGCTTTAATTGTTTCCCCACCCCTGTTGTTTTCAGCATTGCTGTTACTAACTTCAGAGTTAAGTGTGACACACTGTAAAGAGAAAGCATGTAACAAATGGATACTATATAATTTGCCTCAAAGCTGTATAGAATATATCTGCAATGCACAATATGCTTTTAGAGTATACAATTGAACCAATTTAATATGAAGTAAAACAGGGTTAGTGAGGTATTTGATGACAACAAAAGAATTTGGAAGAAAGCATCAAACTTCTGTTATATCCCATGAGTATAAAAAATTGCATATCAAAATCTTTGAAGAATGAATATATAAATTTTAATAAAATGTCAGAGCAACCTTTTGAAACTGTGGCAATATTCATGAAGTCTGTGAATATTAAGGAGTGACAGCATTTTTGATTGTTGAGTAGCATTCCAATGTCTGTGTATACATATACATACAGATACATATATGTGTGTGTGCACACATGTGTGTGTATGTTTCACATCCTCCTGATCCATTCATCTGTTTTGAGACATTTCTGTTGTTTACATATCTTGGCTATTATAAATAATATTAGTGGTTTTATGTCCTTTGAGTAGATTCCTAGTAGTGAAATAGCTGGGTCTTTTGGTAGATTCATTTTTAGTGTTTTGAGGCATCTCCACACAGCTTTCTATAGTATTTGGTCCAGTTTGCATTCCCATAAGCAGGTTGAAAGCATCCATTTTTCACCACACCCTTGTTAGCATTTGTTGTTTCTGTTTGTTTTTAATGTGGCCTATTTTCATTTGTGGCAACACACACACACGTGCTAATAAATGAGAAGAAAAAAGAAAATATAGGATGGTATAACTAATAGATGGAATATAGAGGAACTGAACAAAAGTTCAGGAAAAGACAAAACTTGCAAGCTGACTATAGATCTGAGACATACAGCAGAGGTGGGGGAGAGAGAATGGCTCAAAGCATGGGAGGAAAAAGCACAAGGGACTATTGTGATGGCTCATGGGTGCTGTGGTAGTGGGAGAACTAAGGGAACCACACCTGAGAGGAGACATAAAATACTGTCCAAAACTTAACAATGATGTAAGAGAAAAAGTACTTAAATTACGAAAATTTAAAATAAGATCTGGCAACTATAATAACTTAGTAAGTACAGATGACTACAGGATTAGTATTATTTAACTTCTAAGTCTAAGAAAATGTGTACCCAGTGAATACTTTTTAAAGTTTAAAATCAGAGGATTAAACTATATAGAATGGAACATAATACAAAATAACAAAAATACCAAGTTTTCTTTCTTGAGAACTTGATTTGTGTTATCCCATTGACTAATAAATTTTGTGTATGTTGCTGAGGGAGGAGCATTCCAGTTAGAAAGAACAGCAAAGGATAATTTCTTGAGACAGAAGACTGACTGTGTATAAAAGATTCTGTTAAAAGACTCCATTTTTTACTAGTTAAGATCATTAAAGCTACAGAGCTCATGAAGGGAAGATTGATATTGATGGAGTGACATACTCAGGAGGGAGCTTGAAAACAGGGGATGGGTGGAGAAGCAGTGAATGTCAGATGATCACAGATTCTGCAGGACCCTGCAAACTATTTAAGTAAGTTTATCATTTACTTTTAGTGAGAAGAATAATCATTTGACAGATTTGAATAGAGGCATGGCATGATTTAACACTGTAAAATATCTGACTGTTCTATCATGTCTAGACTGTTAATGAAGGAGGAGGAGTAAAAGGGCAGTGGAGAGAGGCCATAAACTACAAATTTAGTTGTAGCCTCCTGAATAAAATCAGGAGAATGGTGCATTTGACCAAAAAGAAGCACTAAAATGGGATTCAGTAAGTTGCTTCTTGTATTTTGAAGATAGTATAGATAGGAGTATCATGTCCTAAATATAGGATGTGACAGAAGGCAAAGGAAAACTGCTCAGATTATCGGAGAAAGCAATTAGAAACACAGAGTTGCTATTTATTGACAATGGAGGAATCATAATTTATGGTTTAGACAAACTTGCGTGGAGAAGCCTATTAGATACCCAAATGTAGATTTTAGGTAAACAAGTCTGAAATTTGTCAGTAACGTTTAGTCTGGAAATATAAACTTTATAGTTTTTTGTGTTAAAGTCTTGTGATTGAAAGAGGTGACTGAGAGGTCAATAAGTGCTGAGTGTGGATGGAGAAACTGTTCAAAAGGTATAGAGAGATACATTGTGACAAGAACAGCAAGGGAAGCACCTAAAAACTTTGAATGATGAAGAATGGTATGTGAATTTTATTCACATATAATCCTATATTATCACTGTCATAGAAAACCAGTCTTAGCTTTTATTTATTTATTTTTTAAAAATTTATTTTATTTATACATACAAGCTGGGGTACAGGCCAGAGGCGTGGGGCGGCGAGAGGGTTCACCAGAGACAGAGCGGGTAGCAAAACAGGCAGATCAGAAATACACTGCTGAGGGGAGCAGCGGGCGAGGCAGGAGAGGTCTGCTGTGCCATGTGGGACTCTCCCCAGCCGGGCGTCGAACTCGTGTCGCCGCTGCCGACAACTCCACAGCGCAGTGCTTAACTGCTGTGCCACCGGGGAGGCCCCAGTCTTGGCTTTTAAAACTCAGATCAGACTCTTAGTAGTAGCAATACCTTGAGATACACCGAAATTTTCTGAACTTCCATTTCTTATCTCTAAAGCTGGCTTTAATATTCCACCTTAAAAATCACTGTGACAATTTTTGGTACAAGGAGAGTAGTTACCTTAATGACAGGCATATACAGAATTACAAGTAAAAATGCCTCTATGTAGAAAAATCTGCAACCATTACCATTTGTCAGCTTTTAGTAATGTAATTTTCCCCCTATATGTTTCCATAGATGATTTGAATTAGATGGTTTTGTTAGTGCTATTGTTGTTTTAAGTATGTATGTTCTACAAAGAAAATAGTGCAAATGAATATAATCACTTTTGAATGTATTAAAATACATGATACTTACAGTTAAATTATTTTATATTAAAAATTAGGAGAAATGCATAATTTTCATGCTGCCATGAAAGCTGAAGCTGCAGAATTTATAATATACTCAATTACATGCATATTTCAAGTAATTGCATGGTGAAATGAAAAGTTAGCTTGGCTATACCTGATCTGTATGCACACATGCAAAACTCAGAGATAAGATTCAGATGCAAATTTGACTGCTGCAGTTTAGGTGTGTATCCCTTTGAAGATACCTCAATTAGAGTCAGTTTTATTTCCTCCAGGATTCTGTTTTACCAATATGTCCGTTTTCTGTCATGGCTAATTTTCCAGAGATAGATTAAATTGACAACCTTGACTATTATTGTTTACTTAATTATTTCTTGGTTTCCTCCTAGATAGAGAATTCACTATTTATTCACTCCTCAGTATATGAACATTTCAGGAATGAATGCACACCATACATTTTTATGATTTGAAGCTTTGGGTTTAGTTCTTTAAATATCTGTGCTTCCTACTATGTGTCTGACATTTTGCCAGGCAACAAGGACATTAAAAATGGGTGGTCCACAACATTCCCTTCCCCAATAGCACCTGTTTTATATAATCCAGCTTACTTCCATATTATAAAATAAATAAAATAAAATAAGATGCACTTAGGTGGCTTGCTTAAATTTATGGATCTAGTTAGTTATAGAGCAAAGAAGACTTTGAATATATCCTGACTTTCATTCAAATTATAAAATGCTTTCTCCACATTACCAATTATGGAGGGGTAAAGTACACAGAGTGCATTTTCTTTTAATTCTACCAAATCTCTATGGAATTTCTCTTTTAAATGAGGTTGGCGACAGGAATGTCAATGGGTTAATGAAAGTGAAAGCTACTGCACATTTTGTTTCAAATTCAGTTTAGACTTGAAATACTGCATGGCATTTAGTCTAGGACTTGCCTATATGCTTACAATACACCATTAAGATAAGAAATGTCAATTATCTGGTTAATTTGTAAATGTAGACAGCCAGTCAAGCCCTAACATGAATTGCCTTTAGTGCATATGATCTTAGTTAACTGTAGACATAGTCTAAATTGATTTGTTAATTGCTAAATTTTCCTTCAGTTCGGTTCCTACAGACTTTAGTTGAAAAAAGCAATAATGTCACTATAGTGTGTGGTTTGTCTTCCTTTCTCAAAATCAGTCTCTGAAATTATAAGACTATTTACAAAATAAAATTACTTTTTTATTTGAAAGGAGAATTGCCTAGCAATATAATAACTACTTTTTTAAATAACCACTTGTTGCTAAGACTGTTTAAAGAATTTTACTTTTGTTAACACATTTAGTTCTGTTAGGTGCTAATATAATATCACTTGAAATTTAGAGAGATTAAATAAATTAACCAAGGTTATACCTAGAAAATTGTATGCACAAAATCTAAATTCTTTTATGAAGCATATCAAATGCCTCTGTTTAAAATGCATGACTAAAACTCACTACGAAATCTGATATAGTTAATAGATTAAATGATCTGTTGTTTTTATTTACTCTAATTGATATTCATAACATTAAAGATAGTCAATATTCTAAAAATTATGAAATATATGGAATGTGATACCAAATTAGTCAAACCCTAATGCAATTATAACTAAATAGAGCATTGATTCAGAAAGACAAATGATAACTTTAGGAAAGTAAATCTATAGTGTTGAGATGCAGTGAAAAATCCCCTCACCTCATCTGGGTTCTTCTGAGGCTGAGTGAAAACAATAATTAATATCTGACAAATTAGTGGGAGGAAAAGTAAAAATTTAGCAACCTTTGTCTGGTGAATTTACATGACTTTATAACGTGAAAGGGGGTAAACCAGGGAGATATATCCTGTGTTAAAGACATGGGGCATGAAGCAGAGAGGAAAGGGAAACTTCACATGTCAAGGACGGGATGACCTCTTCTTTCAAAAGATACACTTCTTAGATAGAGCTTACACATTCATTGATAAACCCATCCATGGATGATACCTTCCAGACTACATTCTTTTAGCTGGTAAAAAGGGGAAGCAGTGATTGCTTCTTTGATTAGGAAAGGGGCATAGAACTGAAACAAGACCAAGAACTCTTTTCAGGCCCTAGGCCCTTTACTACTCTTAACTTAAAATCTCCATTCTTTTAAAATAATAGTAATAGGTATATCGAGGCCCAAAAGGTCTTGGGTCAAAGTAGTTTAGCTCACGGAGATGGCAATTATCGGAAGAGAACTATTTGGGGCAAACTGAGAAAAGCCTATGACCCTTTTGGAGGGAGAATGACCCCATAATAGTTTGAATTCACAAATTATAAAATGCATCACAAGATTCTGTAGTAATATTCTGAATAGAGGTAATTAGAAATAATAGATATTATATATGTTTATGTGCAATAGTTCATGTCTCAAACTTATGATTTAAAAATTCTAAATAGAAGCCGTAATATTATCTGTGTTATGATAATAATTACAGGAAGCACTATTGATTTCTTTATTTTAAGTAATGAATATCATCCCTGCTGTCCTTAGATGGAGGTCCTATTTAGCATGTTTTATTGTCAAGTAATCCTACCAGATCTTTCATCCTTCAATCTGTTCTTACAACAAGTTTGTCTACATTAAAACACATAAATATCTTACTAAAGTACACGTTAATGCATCACCCCTTATTCTAAAAATATGCAGGAGCTCCTCATTCCTACAAAATAAAATTTGGTCTCTGAAACTGCATTCCCAGCTTCATTCTGACTATTACTTTTATTTCTAATGTCTGATCAAACCAGATGAGTAAATATCCCTTTAACAAATCCATGATTTTCCACTTGCATTTTTTTGTTGTTGTTATTTTTATTTGTGTCTTTAGGGTCTATATTAGTTCTTCCAAACTCAGAAAGGTGTACAACCTTATCTGTTTAAAGTAAGTTGCAAATCCAACAAGTAAAATCACTCCCATTTCTTGTCCCTCAGCTAAACAATGTTTTTATACTCTGATTCCTATTACAACTTGCTGGTTCCTTTTTCATGATATTGTTAATCTCTTATGTTTCTCCTGCAGTTTTTATATTTGCATTATCAGCCTTGCAAAATACTATGGAGAATTAGGATAGAGGTAATATATTACTGATCTTTATATATCCCATACAACCTTGCTAATAATCTCTCTAATATAAGATTTATGATACAAACTGGTATATCCCAACACAGGCTATGTGTAAACATTTATTGGTACAGCTGTGAAATTAAATGATTTCTTAAGGTCACTTGTCCAGGATTTACATCATTATCGCTGACTCCAAAAACTTATGTCTTTCTGGATGTGACATTTAAGGAGTGTGGTGAACTCTGGCTTCATCTTGACAGACATTTATCTCTAATGGTAAATGTCTACTCTGGGGAGATAGAGACGTGTCAGGAGTCTCCAAGGGTGCTTGTATTGCTCAGATGCCTTTGGGTAACTGCTTGGATTTAGGTAGTACTTCCATTTTTTAACAATATGTCTGTAATAAAATAGAGCATAGGTTGGAAGAATAAGACAGGATAATGGCATCAAGCCAATCAGTTTTGTTTTAGGGAACAATCTTAACAACATGCCAGGCTTGTTTCTTCCTTAAATCTCAAAGTAATTGTTTATGTAGGTAGGTCCTTATACCCCCCTCATCTACCCATACATATCCCAGAGCTTTGACTGTTACCTGCTTCTCACTCAAACTGACGTCATTCAGTTTTTAACTCTTCACAGACACCTTCATAATTACTTGCTAAATCATCTTCATAGCACCTACCTTTCACTGAGAAAACATTTTTATTTACACAATTGCAAATTACTTTTTTCAAATGGAATATAAACTTGTCAGTGTCATGGACTTAGTTAGGAACTTTAAAACCCTGTAAACTCAAGTGTCTCACAAGTTGCCTAAACTTGGGAGAAACTCAGAAATATTTGTTGGCTGATTTGAAAGTAATAAAAACAATGGAGGTATCAACAACCGATTCAAACAAGATAAATAAAAATAGACTTTATTCTGATGAGCAACTCATACTCAAAAATTATGCTCCAGTCTATTTCCATATTATTTAAAATCATGTCCTATAAAAGATAGATTCCACATTTCTGTCTGCTGTTCTTATATCTACTTTCATGTTAAATTTAGGTCAAAAAAAAGCTGAGAGTGCAGGATGACCATACTGCATGGCTCTCAAACACAGTATGTTGTTTATATTTACAGTAAAGTAATTTGGAGGTTTCTGACTTGAAAATGGAAGAGTGAGCTCTCAGTTCTTGTTAAACAAGTAAAAACAGAAACAGAAATACTCATAGTAAGACAGTAAGACTTCCCTTATCCAACTCAGTCCACAGGGAACACTTCTTCCTCTGGAAGGAAACTACTAGCTACATCATGCTTGGGATACTAATGCATTCAGTGCTGTTTTCAGGGTGTGTGTGTGTGTATGTGTGTGTGTATGTGAGATAGTGTCACTGAAAATGTACATATGCTTTGTAAATTCACATTGGTTGACCATTAGCATTTTTCTAAGTTATTTTTATTCAGGGATTTCCAAATTGAATGGTATGGAGGAAGGCGTTTGAAAGGTAAATCAAGAGAGAGGGAGCTCGTCCATCATAGAAAAGGGCAAGGTCTTATCTTCCAGCCCTAGGAGTTTTCTGAATATGTCTTGTGAAGAAAATGGTAGTTGAATAAGCCTTCCTTTATAGACTACAAATAAGGATACACACACACACACACAAACTTTAATTGATAAAAATGAGGACATATTCAGATGCTGAAATTAATTTGTTGAATCAACTCGATTTATTTTCATGATAATTTTATTGGCTTTTTCTTTAACCAAAAATTCCTATACTATATCCAAATCTATTGATAATATGTTTATTCCAGCATCTGTTATGTCATTATCTCTTTGCCAAACAATATGGAGACACATTTTGAAGCAAAGACTCTGTAATGACAAATTGTAGTGTTCACTAAGAATACCAGTGAACAGGTAACTTTTAGTCAAATCACTTCAAATACAGAACCAGGGTAGTTTAATGTAAACACATTATTTATAGCTTTTTAAATTCCTTATAAAGTAACACACTCCTAGACCCAGCAAACTAAATAAATAATTGCAATTTTATCTACCAGAAGACTATACATGTATTTTTGAACACTATCATCATTTTCAAATGCCATTTTCTCCTTTAAAATCTATCACTATATTTCTTGATTTCTTGTGTCTAATGATTTAAACAGAAAAATCATTTTAATACTTAAAGTGTTTTTATTAATGCAGAAGAAATTTTATATTACACTAATTTTCAGAGAAAGTGAATGCTTATTGTAAGGTGATGTTATATAGTTGGCATTTATTGAGTCCTTTCCTGGTAACTTCATGCATATAGAGACAATATCAGTTACCATTTCTTTACCATTGAATTTAATGAAATACGAAATGCTGGATCCACTGTATGGGGAAGTGTATTGATAGGGAAATTGGTATGCTCTATACATTCCAAACTCTTTTAGACAACCATCTTATCGCTGAGGAAATATTTTGGGCCTTTTTCTGAGCATCTGTAGTTTTCAAGTGTTTGGAAAAAAGATCAAGAATCAAGAAAGTGGAGGTCAAGGTGCCATGTGAGATAGAAAACAGAGTCAGGTTGCTGCAATAAGAAACAGGAAATCAAGATCTCCTGGGGAGGAAAATGATCATCAAAGGAAAAATAACAAGAGGAAATTCTTTACTTTTTTTTTTTCCTTTTATTAGTAAAACTTTGATGGACATCATCATTCTGAATAGCATTTCTGAACCTTAGACTTCAGGAGGGTAAAAGATGATATGTACGTGGTTCTTTAATAACTGAACATTTTTAATGCATGTATCTGTTCTGAAAGTTTTTTTTTTTAAATGTCTACCCTTTAAGTTATGTGTTTTCTTAGAAAGTTTTGAGAAAAAATCAGGCATGATGATATCAGATTGAGAAGTGTATTCTAAGATGTTTCATTGTCATGCAAACAACTAAAGTCAAGGTGTACAGTATACCACAAAATAAACAGAAAGCCTTGCCTCTGTGATCTAATTATCGTTTTGGTCATTCATATGCCATTAATAAGTTTAAATATGAATCTTTATTTTTTCATTTATTTTATTACATGTATATCTGAAATGACTCAATTTTTTTTTCTTTTTTTTTAATGATTCAATTTTTAAAAATAATGCTTAAGTCTAATTCCAGGATACCTGATATTATAGATTATTCCCTACAACCTTTTTTTTTTATAAGTTTAGTCCAGAAGAACTTTTTTGTTTATAGTTTTTATATTACGTTGAAATCCTAAGTATGCCCATTAAAAAAGTATGATGATTTTGCATAGCTAATGGTTTTATTATGCTATACAAGGAAATAAACATTTAAGAGATTAAGAATGAAAATAGCCAATTGCAAATATTTCCTTACATATTCAATCCACCTTGAATGCTTTCATTTACTAAAATGTTAGTAAATATAAATTTCAACTTTTATACATTCTCACACTTTTTCTAGTGTTTTCAATATGTATAAAGCAAAGATTAGACTGGTTAAATTGGATATTGTATGAACTATAATTATGACATATTATTGGTCAGTAAATGGGTAGAGTGACTTTAAATATATGGCAATGTTTTCCTTAATATAACTCCACTATATCTGTTTGAGTGAGTCTGACAAAGCTTGTAATTGCAAAGGAAATAATTTGCATTTTTCTTCCTTAGCATCTATCTAGCAACTGTGTATACTAACTAGCATAACCGTTGAATACAGATATTGAGAATCAAAGGTTAGACTTTGATAAATGTTTTCATTTTAAAACCAGAAAACATTTTGGTAGGAATATTAATCACTAAAGTCTGAGAAATTAATATTAATATTGAGTAATTAAAATAATATGGGACTTTTTTTGATTGCAGTAACAGGATCGCTTTAAAAATTCTCTTCTGTAGCTATCACAATTACTATAATCAAGTCTAGCCATTGTCTCTTATGCATTTTATATTTGGGAAAAATTTTAGGATGTGTTTGTATTTATAAAATACTTCTTTCATAATATCCATCGTGCGTTGACAAAAGGATTCCATAGCATGACATTGTTGAAACTCAGTTTTGGAAGTGCATGAAAGAGCTGTATTTGTTGCCAATCAGAAGAAAGTGTTTTCAAAACAAGGATAACATTTTATTTTTCTCTCTCCACAGTTCTGCAGTAGTGTAAGTGTTAAAGCCTGAGAGGTTTAGAAAGCTGCAGTGAATGTGTTAAGACTGTTAATGAAGCTTCTGAATCTAAGGACAAAATTAGCTCTCACACCCACACTGTGCAAAGTACAGCAACTGTCTGATAGAATTGCATCATGACTTTTACCTGGGGACACGGGTATTATATTCAGCTGAATTGATGAAATTGGGAAGACAGATGTGCCCAAAGGACATTTTAAGAAGCTTGTACCTACATAAATTGCTTGTGAAAAATCTCTAAAATTTGAATAAGAAGCCAATGTAAAATGCGTTCTGCCTGTAAACTTCAGGTCATATGGTAGATACTACCTAGCATATCTTTTAAGGAGAAAGAACATTTGACTTTCTCTTGGTATCAAATAGTCTATATAATGTCAAGCCCAATGAATCTTTATTTTTGTCCTTTTTTTAAAGACAAGTAATTAGAACTAGGGAGTTTAATGAGGGATTGTAATTCTTACACATTTGCTTAAAAACATTAAATTCAGGCATTGGTTTCATTGTCACTGTCATATAAAGTACAATTAAATAAATTGGAAAATGTAACTATTTAGCAAGTGAAATCACAAAATAAACACAGCATTGTGAGTAAATAAACCATGAAACAAATTACCAAAAACTTTACACTAGATTCTTAGACCTTGAGACTTAAGAAATCAATCCTAGTGCCCTTCACACAGAAGTCTTAGAGATGAGACATTTCCAAAGGGGTTATTTCTTTCCATTTTAAATATGCATGTCATAATATATATATATATATATATATATATATATATATATATATATATATACACATATGCACATATGTGTATATGTATATGTATACATGTATGTATGTGTGTGTGTATAATACAATATAATACAATGTCATACTATAATTTCTTGGCCATTTTTGGTTTAGGGAGATAGCAAGTATTTAGATTTGTTTTAGGTCTGCCGTTGTAAGAATCATGGGAAATAGATATCCAAAGTCTGGAATTGTGATTGTTAGCAGGTGGAAGGGGTGACTTAATTTCACTCTAAATCTTAATATACATAGCACTTGATGGTCATGTACTTGGTCTTAGAAATTTCAAACAGTACATCACAGTTACACAGAAAAGCATTTTAATGTCTTTTAAATTTCTAGAAAATGGAATTACACATATGAAACTGTAAAAATGAACTCTCTTTTAAAATGCTAATTGGGAAGCTATACGATACTAAATATCACCTGGCCATAACAGTACTGACTCCACATCTAACATATGTTTACTGGTAGTAGAGAAAAAAATGGGGTCACCTTTGAAATTCCTAAAACGAATAGTCCTGTCCACAAGAGGGCATGGGATTTCCATAGGAAAGGACAGCATATGAAAGTAGAAAAATAAATGGTTGTATAACTGAATTTTCTTTTGATTGAATGAACTCTTAACTTTAAAAAAAAATTAGAATTGATTTACACAGGGACACCAATAATTTAATTTCATCCCAATAACTTAATTTCATCATAACCTCCAGCACTGACTTCCTGCAGCATTTATGCTTTTTCAACACCTTTAAGAATTCACATATATAGGGCCTCCCTGGTGGCGCAGCAGTTAAGCACTGCGCTGTGGAGCTGTCGGCAGCGGCCACGCGAGTTCGCGAGTTCGACGCCCAGCCAGGGAGAATCCCACATGGTGCGGCACACCTCTCCTGCCTCGCCCGCTGCTCCCCTCAGCAGTGTACTTCTGATCTGCCTGTTCTGCTCCCCGCTCTGGCTCTGGTGAACCCTCTCACCGCCCCATGCCTCTGGCCTGTACCCCACCTTGTATGTATAAATAAAAAAAAAAATCTTTAAAAAAAAAAGTTCACATATATAACACTTTATTATCATGTACTTTCTTTTTTATGTTCTAATTTTAATGTAAATGCTTGAAGAATACAGACTTTAATTTATAAATCTCCATCACCATAGTAAAATACAACACCTTTGTCCAACTTAGGTGATAACAATTTGTCAATGGAAGATAAGAAATGTGTTTAAGTAATACAAATTATTATAGCTATTGAAAATAATGTTTTCGGGCCTTCCTGGTGGCGCAGTGGTTGAGCTCTGTGCTGCGGAACTGTCGGCAGCAGCGATGCGAGTTCGACATCCAACCAGGGAGATTCCCACTTGGCGGGGCAGACCACTCCTGCCTCACCCGCTGCTCCCCTCAGCAGTGTATTTCCGTCAATCTGCCTGTTCTGCTCCCCACTCTGTCTCTGGTGAACCCTCTTGCCACCCCACGCCTTGTATGCATAAATAAATAAATCTTTAAAAATAAAGAAAATAATGTTTTCTCAGCAAATGATAGTTTATAAAACCTTTTTTATATCTATTATTTATTTAAGTCTCCATATAGCTCTATTTTCTATTTTTCTTTACATCTCAAATATGTTTTCTTCAGGTTTATGGTAGTAAATACACCTTTGATGGAAAATAGTTTTCTTATAAATAAATAAGTAAACAAATACGTATACATTTTCTAATAGGGAATTTTCTTAGTCCCCAGTGCAAGACATTCTATGAAATGTCTTGTTAAATAACCCTTCATTAGATTATTTAGTTCCATCTTACCTCAGTGGCTTAACTATATTTTAAATTCACAATTTCTGTCTATAAAAAAAAATAGATTTTCACCTTGATATGTGTGAATTACCTTCCTGAAGGCCCTATGGTGCATTTTTGCATGTACAAACAGCCATTAATAGAGAATTAATACAAGAAATTTCTTGCAAAATTTCAGTGTTAGAAAATAGAGCTTGTAAAAGTAACTAATCCCAAAGGGTTACAAACTAAATTATAATAGAAAATGAATTTATAGTCAATTCAGTGATTAAAACCACAAGCTTCCAACAATTATGTTTATTAAGTCTACACGAAATCTAAATTGCAAATATAGTAACATTAAAAATAAAAACCTTTCAAAGTCAGCATATTGGCAATATAGTTCAACAGTTTCATCATTATCCTGCAATATGAGATTTAATTTCTTTTTTTTTTTTTGTTTTAAATCTTCTATACCTTTTTTCAGGGAATTCACAATTTACCCAGTGAAGTTTTAATTTACTCAAGTTTAAGCAATTTAATTACTTAAACCCATTATTTAGAACACATTAAGTAAACACATCCAACAGATATAAACACAATCATAGTTTGCCTCTTTATTTTCTAAGAGATACTTTGTTTGGAAAACAAGCCTACTTAACAAGATCTCCCAATGAATGTACTATCACTTAACACCACAAAATTTTCTTGCCAGTTTTGATCAACATTTTGTAGAGCTTCATACCAAGATTTCCACAAAAGTAGTACAAAGATCATAAATTATTGGCCGAATATGAACCCCAGTTTTCCACCTACGATAATTTCTGAGATGGTTGTATTCAGTGATGAATTATCCAAAGGCATCTCAAGTTTTCTTGTGCTATAAAGAGATATATCCAAGAAGTCCCTGCCTTTACCAACCTTGATTTTTTTCCCTCAAAATGGGATGGTTCAAAGAATCAAATTTGGTACTAGTTAGGGTAATTAATTCAAGCCAAGTTTTGAAAATCATGACTGTAAAGCTACTTCTGATGCTTACTTCTCTGAAGAAGTAAGATTAATCTTTATGTGACTTAGAATATAAACTAAATTGTTTTATTTGGTAAGAAAGGAACAAATTGTCCTCCTATCATTTCACAGTCTATGTTGTAACATATCAATATTGAATATTATCACTTGGATGTGGAAAGGGATTGATTATATTCAAACATTTGAATCCAAACTTTTGGACTTGCTAAGTGAGCACATGCAATTTGTTTAACATCTGTAAGTTCAATTTCTTCTTTTGTAAAGTAGACATGGTATGAAAAATACCTACTTCATGTGATCAGAGCCTTAAATAAGTCATTCATATTAACATAATAGATACTCATTAAAAATGTCAGCTATTTCAATTGTTTGTCACCACTGTTCTTCTTCTTATTATTTTTTTTTAAGATTTATTTTTTATTTATACATACAAGCTGGGGTACAGGCCAGAGGTGTGGGGCGGCGAGAGGGTTCACCAGAGACAGAGCGGGTATCAGAACAGGCAGATCAGAAATACACTGCTGAGGGGAGCAGCGGGCAAGGCAGGAGAGGTCTGCCGCGCCATGTGGGATTCTCCCCGGCCGGGCGTCGAACTCGCGTCGCC